>BKCP01004672.1:596773-648714 GCA_008636005.1 Striga asiatica | reverse complement strand
CCTATTAACTAAAGCCCATGAGCGGTATATAACGTGACAGCCGCAAGGAACAGAGAGGACGGATCTGCTAGGGATCTTCTGGGAGTAGAAGGACGCAAGCAGCAAAGGCGGCGGATCAAAGGGCTGCTCTTATTCACTCTATCTTTATCATTATTTTTCTTTTTTTTTTCTCTTGGATTATGATAGCCCTGCGCGGCTAATTTATCTTTGTCTTGGTTGAAGACGATCGAAACCCAGACCTACTACTGTGAGATCGAATTAGTTTTTATTCCAATTCATATATTTTCCGCATCAATGTTTCGTGTGCATATTTTTATGATTGTTATGTGTAGTTGATGGATTGGCCACCTATTATTCTATGCTTATGATCTATTGCTTGATTGATACTTGAGTCGGATTTAGATCATGTGTCTTTCACTAGAAGCAACTAAGATAGATGATTGACCGAATTTAGGCGTTGTCGTTCTTAGGCGAAATAATTGAACAAGTTAATATTTAACGGATTAGTTATTATTGCTTGGACTGTCGGTCTCTTGTATTTAATGCTATTGCTAGAATAATTCTTCACGATGTTGGGAATTAAACTAGTTATAAGAGTCTCATAGAAGGATTTATTTTGCATGACTAAACCAGGAGATGGAATTTATATTCAACGGCAGTTGCGTGGATTGTGAGTTTATATTTTTGCATCAATGATCAGTGGAACACTCTAGGGTGGAAATCAATTCAACCAAGGCATATTCATATTATATTTATTTTTGTTTATTTAAAGTTTGATAGGTAATTTCTAGTTTAATTAGATCATTAATTCAAAAACCACTTCTTTGATCACATAGTTAATAGATTTAGTTTACTTCTCCCCGTGGGTACGATCCTTGCTCACGCTACTACATATTTTTAAGCAAGGTTAATTTGGATGCCTACGACAGCACGACCACCGTCATCTCGTCAAGTGGAGTTCACTATCGACTTGCTGCCTGGAGCCGGACCCGTTTCCAAGGCACCATACAGAATGGCACCGAAGGAGTTTCAAGAACTCAAGACGCAAATCCAGGAGCTGATGAACCTTGGTTTCATCCGACCGAGTGTTTCACCCTGGGGAGCACCGTGCTTTTCGTGAAGAAGAAGGATGGTTCAATGAGGATGTGCATCGACTATCGAGAGTTGAACAACTTGACGGTCAAGAACAAGTATCCCTTGCCAAGGATCGAGGATCTCTTTGATCAGTTGAGGGGAGCCAGTGTTTTCTCCAAGATCGATCTGCGATCTGATTACCATCAGCTGAAGATCAAGGAGTCTGATGTCTCGAAGACCGCTTTCCGGACTAGGTACGACCATTACAAGTTCGTGGTGATACCGTTTGGGTTGAGCAATGCCCCTGCGGTGTTCATGGACTTGATGAATCGTGTCTTCCACCCATACCTAGACCAATTCGTCATCGTCTTCATTGACGACATCTTAATCTATTCCCGAGACATTGAGCAGCATAAGGAGCATTTGAGGATTGTGCTGGAGACCCTTCGTCGGAGAAGCTCTACACGAAATTCTCTAAGTGTGAGTTCTTGCTGGATAGAGTTATCTAGCCCGAAAATAAATTTGGAAAATAAAATAGTTATCTAATAAAATAAATTTGGAAAATAAATTTGTAGCGCCCCATTTGTTCTGGAATAAAACTATCGAGCCCGAAAATAAATTTGGAAAATAAAATAAATGCCAAATAATATTATCTAATTATTTCAGAACAAATGGGGCGCTACAATCTACCCACCTTAAAAGGAATTCCGTCCTCGGAATTCGAAAATAAAACAAATCCAAACCACTAGAAATACAACAAAATACAAAAGGGGATCACAAAGTAAAGTTCGGATATCTCCTCCTGATATCGGCCTCGATCTCCCAAGTCGCCTCAGACTCGTCGTGCCGGCTCCACAGTACCTTCACAAGACTCACTGCCCGGTTCCTCAACTGATGGACCTTCCGGTCCAGTACGGCAAACGGCACCTCCTCATAGGTAAGGTCTCGCTCGACCTGCAGCTCGCCGAAGTCCCCCACGTTGTCAGGATCGTGTACATATCTACGCAGCACCGAGACTTTCACTCGGACCATCGATCGAGGGCTTGGCCGAAAGGCCTTCCCCGAAGAGTTGATTAGCGGCTCAACCGCACTCACAGCCTTGACTTTTAGCTAACATCGGTTTTAGGCCCCAAATTCGTGGACCGAGGCATACCTCTTTGAGGAGAACCTTGCCTCAAGAGTTACACCCTACCTCAAAAGGGTATTTGCATAAAGTAAGTCGAAAGCTCGTTTAAAGCTTTAAAGCCGATGGCATGCATGCATCCAATAGTGGAAGGTCCAGAAGGTCGGTTTCTCATTGCTAAACGTTGACTTCTATCCGTCATCCCCTATTGGGCTTGAGGTCTTCAGTTAGGTGATCAGTTAGGTAGGCGTAAGGTCATCACTTGGTTAGGTCCTCTAAGCTTGGTAAGGTGGATGGGTTTGGGTCATGCACTCTCGCCAGGCTCGGTGGTAAAGCTAGCCGATACGCCAAGTCCCTAACTCGAGCAAGGATCTCAAAGGGCCCGATATAACGAGGCCGAAGCTTCCCCTTCTTTCTGAAGCGAATAACACACTTCATGGGTGAGACCTTCAGAAAGACGTGATCACCCACGGCATACACATGCTCATGCCTATCTCGATCGGCGTAAACCTTCTGCCTTTCTTGGGCAGCCCGGATATGCTTCCAGATCTCATCCACTTGCTCCGAAGTCCGGTGAATGAATTTCGGACCCATAATCTTCCTCTCACCAACATCATTCCAATAGATAAGAGTGCGAACCTTGCGCCTGTACAAAGCCTCGTACGGCGCCATCTTGATTGAGGCGTGATAACTGTTGTTATAGGCCAGCTCGACCAATGGTAGTACACTCTCCCAGGTTAGACTACGGTCCAAGACCACAGCCTTCAGAATATCCTCCAAGTACTGGATCGTCCGCTCCGACTGACCCTCTGTCTGGGGGGTGAAAGGCTGTGCTAAAAGCCAACCTCGTTCTCATGGCTCGGTGCAGAGTCATCCAGAACTGGCTCGTGAACCTCGAGTCCTGGTCCGACACAATCTCTACGGGCACTCCATGCAGTTTGACGATCTCATCTGCGAACAACTCGGCATAGTCACTGGCCTTCATCGTCGTCCTGACTGGCAAGAAGTGGGCAGACTTCATGAGTCGATCCACGATCACCCAGATCGAGTCGTGCCCCTTCTTCGATCTCGACAAACCAACCACGAAGTCCATGGTGATGCACTCCCATTTCCACACGGGAATATCAAGTGGCTGCAAAAGCCCCGTCGTTTTCTGGTGTTCAGCCTTCACTTGCTGACACACCAGTCAACCGTTCACGAACCTCGCCACTTGGCGCTTCATACCTCGCCAACAGAAAGTCTTCCGCAGATCCTGATACATCTTCGTGCTACCCGGATGGACGGTGTACGGAGCACTGTGAGCCTCTTTCAGTATCTCTCGTCGCAGTTCCCAAACCTTCGGAACACAAAGTCTCCCCTCGAAGACTAAAGCACCGTCGGTCGTAACCGCGAAACCACCAATCCGTCCGGCTAGTGCCAACTCCTTTATTCGACAAAAGAAACGGTCGTTCGGCTGCTCAGCAATAATTCTCTCCCGGAGAGTCAGCCCCACAACTAGTGCCGCCAAAACGCCACTAGTCCTCAGAGAAGTCTCCACGATCTCTAATCTCAGCCATTCGAAATCCTGGATCAATACCTCCTCTCGAGTAATCATGAAGTTCAACGCACCATGGTTCCTCCGACTCAACGCGTCGGTGACCACATTAGCTTTCCCCGGATGGTAGCTAATTGTGCAATCATAGTCCTTCACGAGCTCTAACCATCGCCGTTGACGCATGTTGAACTCCTTCTGCGTGAAGATGTATTTCAAACTCTTGTCCGTGAAAATCTCGCACTTTCCCCCATAGAGGTAGTGACGCCAGATCTTAAGCGCATGAACCACTGCTGCAAGCTCCAGGCCATGGCTCGGATAGTTGGCCTCGTGAGGCTTCAATTGCCTTGATGCATACGCCACAACCTTCCCCTACTGCATTAACACACAACCTAAACCCATCTTCGAGGCGTCGCTATAAACAGTGAACCCCAAAGTCAGATCCAGTATGGTCAACACAGGTGCAGACGTGAGCCTCCTCTTCAACTCTTGGAAGCTCGACTCGCACTGAGGACTCCACACAAATTTGATGTTCTTCTTGGTCAGGTTCGTCAGCGGTTAGGCCACCTTCGAGAAGCCCTCGATGAAACGCCGATAATATCCTACTAGTCCCAGAAAGCTGCGGATCTCACTAGCATTCTTCGGCGTCTCCCACTTGCTGACTGCCTCAATCTTTCCCGGGTCTACTTCAATTCCCTTGGTCATGACAATGTGGCCCAAGAAAGCCACTCTATCCAGCCAGAACTCACACTTAGAGAATTTCGCGTAGAGCTTCTCCCGACGAAGGGTCTCCAGCACAATCCTCAAATGCTCCTTATGCTGCTCGATGTCTCGGGAATAGATTAAGATGTCGTCAATGAAGACGATGACGAATTGGTCTAGGTACAGGTGGAAGACACGATTCATCAAGTCCATGAACACCGCAGGGGCATTGCTCAACCCAAACGGTATCACCACGAACTTGTAATGGCCGTACCTAGTCCGGAAAGCAGTCTTCGAGACATCGGACTCCTTGATCTTCAGCTGATGGTAATCAGACCGCAGATCGATCTTGGAGAAAACACTGGCTCCCCTCAACTGATCAAAGAGATCCTCGATCCTTGGCAAGGGATACTTGTTCTTGACCGTCAAGTTGTTCAGCTCTCAATAGTCGATGCACATCCTCATTGAACCATCCTTCTTCTTCACGAAAAGCACGGCACATTCAGGTGAAAGTGCGGATATACTCGTCCACACTAGTACTGCCCTGCTGTAAGTGGTAGAACTCATGCTCCATACTATCCCAAAAGCTCTGGGGAAGAAACTTGCTACGAAACATCGCCTTCATCTGCTCCCAGGTGAGGGCATTGAGCTCGGCCTCTGGCCTCCGGGTCCAGTGGTCGATCCACCAATCAGAAGCATCCGCCTTCATCTGAAAGGCGGCGAGAGCAACACACTGTCGGTCCGGAAGGGGGAGCACAGCGAAGATCTTATCTAACTCTTTCATCCATTCCAGCACAGCTATGGGGGTCTCACTCCCCGGGGCCTGCTGACGAGAAGGAGATGGAGTCGGGGTTGGCTGACGATTGCGAGCATTGTGGGTATTGCGATTGTTACGATTGGCCATAGTTCTACATTGAATGGGCCGAAAAGAGTTTAGCACAAATGTAAAATTTAAACAATATAAGAAGTCTAGAGTTCTCCACGAAACATTAGAGTTCATACTTTAAATCAAAGGTGGATAAATTCCTAAGCCCCATATAAGATCAAACAAAGCAATAAAACTTATACCTCGAGTTGGCGCGGCGAGACGAAAGCGAGTGGTCGAATGGTCGTTAGATAAACTAACACAAGAGATAGTCTACAGAAACGCAGACTAGCTCTGATACGATACTGTAACGCCCCGTTTTATTTTAAAGGATGTACCGAATTTATTTATAAAAATCAGAGTTTATTTTTCGCAAATCCCAATTTTTAAAACTTTAACATTCAATGGGCGCTACTTAAACAATTAAAACAAATAAACATTTACGCAGATAAAATCTAACAGTTCAAAATAGAATCCAATTTATTCATAATCCTCAAACCCAGTCATGCATAATTAAATATTCCAACAAGTTCGAAATAAAGAAAGCGGAAGCATAAATATTCAAAGTTAAACAAATGGTCTATCAAGATAATAGAAAGAAAAACGGAAGGAAGTAACACACAATCCAACGACCACCACTCGATCGTCTCTCGCTGCCGCCGCCAACCATGCTCAACCTAAAAGGATAGGAAGAGGAACAAGAGGACAAAAGAAGTAAATGGGGGTGAGTACAACCATCATACTCACCATTATCGCACAGTATATTTCGCATAAAGATCTATAACCATAAATAATGTATGCATAGAATCCAGATCTAACTCCCTATTAGGCCCTATCGCAAACCTCCTAGGTACATACAACAAACCTTCCGACCAGACATCGGCAAGGATGTAACTGGAAGCACTCCCACCCCGGATGCAACAGGCATAGGATATTATCCAGGAGACAGTGAATTTAATTATCCCTCCGCTCTACACGGATTCGAGCGTTCAGACAATCCCCTCCGCTCTACACGGATTCGGGCGTCCACCTCCCGGATGCAACGGGCAGGTAACTTCCACTGATTATGCATTCGTCAAAGGCACTACCGTCAGGATACTTAGACTAGGGTTCTCACGCATACAAAAGCTATCGCGACAAACATGTGCGATAAATGTAGAGTCAACATAAATGAACCCACCTGGTAGCGATCGGAATAAACACAAAATAAGGTAGGCGGCGAGGTCGACTCGTCAAACACCTACATTAGTAATATAGCCTTATCAAAGACTATTCTATAACCACTAAGTTTAATTAAGTTCACGTAATCATTTAAGCATGCAATAAAATAAGGGAAAACACGTTTTCGAAAATATCACATAGGTTTTGAAAAGTTGACCCGGGCAGCGTTTTTAAAATCGACATAACATTCAACATATAACTCATATAAACATGAATCAAGTTGCATTGGAATCCTAAGACATGAAGCTACAACTATTATGAATACAATTAAATCCAATAATATCATTTAATAGGTGATAAATCAACAAACATTAAAATTTGAGTCACAGTCCAAAACTGGGAAAATAAACTTGACTAGACTTTAGTAATTACTATATAACTGGAGCTACAGGAATGATATTATTGAAATTCAAAGACCACATGATAGATAACTCAATTGTCTACAACTTTGCAGAAGACCACATTGGCAAATAATCATATATTCAACGAGTTTAAATACAAAACATTTGATTCAGTAAAACTGTCAAGATCTAACATATGACATGGACAGCACCTCAGTCTTTATCCTTTAACTCGAGCTACAAACCTTCAAATGATATGGTTCAAATCTCAAATTAAATCTTAAGCATGCCTCTACAACTTTCATTTAAAACAAAGAATCATATGAGATCATTTGGATAGTGAAAAATCGGTTAACATACATTGTCAGATTTCTGCCAAAGTGGTAAATCCTAACTCATGCATATCTAACTTCATGTGAACACAATTCGAGCTACAGAGAACATATCAACATGAAATTAATTTCATTTGAAAGGTAAAAAACAGATCTATAACTTTCATGAAGAGTGTAAGTTCATACGAGCACATTATAACATGAAAAACAGATCAACCATTAAATACATTTATGCTGCCGGGTACAGGAAAAACTGGACGTACAACAAATCTTGTAAAAATCATAACTTTATCGATATAGCTCAGAAGCGAGAAATTTCAAAACCCATATATAGCAAAATCAACTTACTACATATCTCATGTAGGTCACAACTTCAAATATACAGTCTATGATGGCTCAAAACGCAGCACAACAGAACAGTGAAAAGACATGATTTCACATAAAATGATATCATATGCATTTTGAATATTCGAATCTTAACCTTGGTTCATATAACGAATCGACAGCACATATTATCACTTATACATCAGCAACGAATGAACATATTGAGGATTTATAACAATCAACAATGTTCGATAAATAGTAGATGAAAGTTACTTGAATCGAACATAGCATTATCAACACATATTTAATTTACGACTATCACATATAATCATAAAATAGAGGAGTTTAGTAAAATGAATTTACCAAACACCTAAGGGGAGGATAGTCGAGGTTCGGTGTCGACGACAAATCCTACGGGCGGGGATGATCGTCCGCTTGACTCGCTCGACATTAATGGCGGCTCGCTCGACGATAGTAACGAACGGAGATGGCTCGTGCTCGTGGGACACAGGCGCGAAGGTGATCATCGAATGTGATGGTGGCCGGCGTTGCTGTCGCGAGGAGGTTGACGGTGAGGCTCACGGCGGCAGTTGTTGTGGTACGCGGAGGAGCGATGGGGGAAGGCTTCTCCGGCGTCGCGTGGTGCTGCGGGATTCCCGACGAGGCGGCGATGATCGGAGAAAGGCGGAGATGATGGCGGCTTGAAGCTTTCCGGCGAAAAAGAAAAAAAAATGAAAGAAAGGAAATAGAGAGAGAGAGAAGAAAAGCCGTGTGAGAGAGATGGAGAGTGAGGAAAAATGAGGGGTCAACCATGCCTTTAAACCCAATTTGTAACCCCCATCTAAAAATTTGGAAAGAGCATGGAGGGGGGGGGGATCGGTTAGCATAAAATGAGGGATAGGATAGCATTTAAATTTCAAAAATTCCAATGATTCTCATGCATGCACAAGATAAGATGGGCGACGGGTTTGGGACTGGTTTTCTCACACGGGGCGCGGGCCGGGTTCGGGTGATCCGGTTCGGGTGTTCGCTAGGATATTCGATTGGTTCGACGTCCCGATTATTTAAAATTTTCGGTTCGACCGAAAATGAAATGAATAATACTATTCGGCTCGACATTAAAATTAATATAATTTTAGCAATTACGAGCATATATTTGGAATAAAATTATCGAGCCCGAAAAAATTTGGAAAATAAAATAAATGCCAAATAATATTACCCAATTATTCCGGAACAAATGGGGCACTACACTTCCATCCTTATCTGGACCAGTTTGTTATTGTGTTCATCGACGACATTCTGGTTTATTCACGGGACATCGGCCAGCACAAGGAGCATCTGAGGATTGTGTTGGAGACTCTTCGCCACGAGAAGCTTTATGCTAAGTTCTCGAAGTGCGAGTTCTGGCTGGATCGTGTGGCGTTCCTTGGCCACAATGTGACGGCTAGAGGCATTGACGTGGATCCCAGCAAGATCGAGGCGGTGACCAAGTGGGATACACCAAGAAGTGCCAATGATGTTCGTAGTTTCCTTGGGTTAGCAGGATACTACCGAAGGTTTATCGAGGGCTTCTCGAGGATAGCCCAACCACTAACCAACCTTACGAAGAAGGCCGTAAGGTTCGAATGGAGTCAGGAGTGCGAGAATAGTTTCCAGTAGCTGAAAGGGAGACTTACTACCGCACCAATCTTGTCGATACCCGACCCTACTTTGGAGTTCACGATTTATAGTGATGCTTCGAAGATGGGCTTGGGAAGTGTCCTTATGCAGCAGGGAAAAGTAGTAGCCTATGTTTCGAAGCAGCTAAAGCATCACGAGCAGAACTACCCCACTCATGATCTCGAGTTAGCTGCAGTTGTCCACGCCTTGAAAATTTGGCGGCACTACCTCTATAGAGGCAAGTGTGAGATTTTCACCGATCATAAGAGCTTGAAGTACATCTTTACTCAGGAGGAGCTCAATATGCGCCAGAGGAGATGGCTGGAGTTAGTCAAGGACTACGATTGCACTATTTGCTACCATCCTGGGAAAGCTAATGTGGTTGTCGACGCTTTGAGTCGGAATAGTCATGGCCAGCTATCTTACCTATTCACCGAGCAAGATGTCCTAGTTCGGGAGTTCGAGCGGCTACAGCTAGAGGAAGTAGAGTCGACTTCGACGGCCGGTGGTATGTTGACCGCCTTGGTTGTGGGACCGACTCTTCATGAGAGAATAGTCGCCGAGCAGCCAAACGATCGTTTTCTGTGCCGGATGAAGGAGTTGATCGAAGCCGGTAGAGTTGGAGGATTCGCGGTTGCATCTGATAGAGCATTGGTCTTCGAGGGTAGACTATGTGTTCCGAAGGTGTGGGAACTGCGAAAGGAGATTCTGAGAGAGGCCCATAGTGCCCCGTACACTATCCATCCTGGTAGCTCGAAGATGTGCCAGGACCTCAGGAAGTCATTTCGGTGGCGAGGTATGAAGAGGCAGGTAGCCCGATTCGTGAACGGTTGTCTGGTGTGTGAGCAAGTGAAGGCTGAGCACCAAAAACCGAGAGGGCTGTTAAAGCCACTTGAGATTACCATGTGGAAATGAGAGCGACTCACCATGGACTTTTTGGTGGGATTACCGAGATCGAGGTCCAGTCACGACTCTATTTGGGTGATTATGGATCGACTCACGAAGTCCGCCCACTTTTTACCTGTCCGGACGACTATGAAGGCTAGTGCTTATGCCGAGTTGTTCGTTGATGAGATTGTTCGACTTCATGGGGTGCCCGTGGAGATTGTGTCTGATCGAGACCCGAAGTTCATGAGTCAGTTCTGGAAGACTCTGCACCGAGCCATGGGGACGAGGTTGGAGTTCAGCACTGCCTTTCACCCCGAGACACATGGTCAGTCGGAGCGGACGATCAAGTACTTGGAGGATATTTTAAGGGCTGTGGTCTTGGACCGAAGCCTAACTAGGGAGACCGCCCTTTCATTGGTCGAGTTGACTTACAACAATAGCTATCATTCCTCGATCAAGATGGCCCCGTATGAGTCTTTGTACGGACGAAAGGTTCGGAAACCCTTGTATTGGGATGAGGTCGGGAAGAGAAAGATCATGGGTCCAGAGTTCATTCGTAGGACTTCGGAAGTAGTTGAGGAAATCCGGAAGAATATCCAGTCAGCCAAAGAGAGGCAGAAGGTCTATGCCGATTGGAAGCGGCAAGAGCATGTGTATGTTGTTGGTGATTATGTTTTTCTCAAGGTCTCACCCATGAAGGCTGTGCTTCGCTTCGGAAAGAAAGGGAATCTTCGGCCCCGCTATGTCGGATCCTTTGAGATCCTTGCCCGAGTCGGAGACTTGGCTTATCGGCTGGCTTTACCACCAGATTTGTCGGGAGTGCATGATGTATTTCATGCCTCGATGTTGCGTAGATATGTACATGATCCTGACCATGTGATGGACTTCGGCGAGCTGCAGGTCGAGCGAGACCTTACCTATGAGGAGGTACCGGTAGTCATTTTGGACCAGAACGTCCATCAGCTGAGGAACCGGGCGGTGAGTCTTGTGAAGGTGCAGTGGAGCCGACATGACGAGTCCGAGACGATTTGGGAGAAGGAGGTTGAGATTAGGAGGAGATATCCGAACTTCTCGTCTTTAGTCCTATGTATTTCTTATAGTTGTTTGTTTCTTTTGTTTTCGAATCCCGAGGGCGGAATTCTTTGTAAGGTGGGTAGACTGTAATTTTCCATTTATTTATGAATTATTTGGAATTATTTATTATTATTATTATTATTAATATTATTATTATTATTATTATTTATTTGTATGGTTATTATTATTATTATTATTTATTGAATGTCTAATTGTTATTTGCCTAATTGCATATTATTATTATTAATTATATTGTGTATCATATATATATAAATGTTCCGGTTTTATATTTTTTATTTTCGTGCGATCGAACCTAGTTATTATTATACGGCTAAGTCGAGCCCGAGAGACCGGTCCGCAAGCCTCGCCCGAATTCTTGGAACGCGCGCCCCGCACCGAACCGGCTGACCCGACCCGATTTCTCTCTCTCTCCTTCTTATGCGTGTGTGTGTTGTGTCTTGTGTGCCATAACTCAAAACCTAGTCTATATATTTCTGTCTCACTCTCAGCAGACCAAAAACACGCCCACAGCCTTCTCGATCTCTCCCCCTCTCAAAAATCTGCTCTCGTCTCTCTCGCCATAATCAGACTGCCGCGATCACCTTCCTCCCTCACTTTTCCGATCGCCATAACCAGACCCCTCGAGCTTTTCTCTCGCAACCGATCACTGTCGGCCCCTCGCGAAGCCATTCTCGCTGCGATCGTACGTCACCAGCAGACCCTCGTCCCGCTCGCGAGACCCCATCGTCGAGGCTGCAAATTCCGGCAAGCCCCGTCTCCTCCGCATGCGACCACCGTATGCAGCTGCACACCTCCGCAAACCCTCGCCGTGAACCAGCGACGTCATCCATCTCCGTGAGTCGCTGTCCTCAAGCAGCTGTCCCTCACGCGAGCCCGTCACGCCACCGCGAGCCGAGCGTGAAGCCGTCGAGCCCCGTTGTGCGCCCGTCACCCCTCGTTCGACCCTTTCTTACGTATCGTTTCCTGAGAATGGTACCAAGGCTCGATTCCTCTCTCATTCATTCATGTGTTATGTGTCATATTAAAATACTTTAATGAATATTTCATGTTAGGTTTAATATTCATGTGTTTATGGTGAGATCTTTTTTGGTTCATATGAAATCGAGAGAGATCACTTTAAATTCATGTTAAGTGTTGTGGATATGGAACAATTGAGAGTCCTTGGCCTTATGGTGAAGGCCTCGGACGAAACTAATGTGTTTTCGTGTCGTTTATGATTTATTGAACCCGGACTAGTCGCTGTATATTTGCTAAATTCATGATAAATCTCCTGTTGCTCCAAATGACATGAAATTTTATATGTGATGTCCTCCGGTGTTTATATGCTTCGTGTAAAAATTTCAGGTTTAAACTCCATCTGTAGCTATTTAAAATATTGACTTTGATTTCTGGGCAGAATCATAGAAAATGCATATAAAATTGAGTTGTGCTCCAAAATTTCTGAAATTTGAATATGTTGTCTCTTTGTCATATGTGGTCGTTGTGTAAAAATTTCATAGTTTTTGGACTTTCTAAGCTAGGGTAAATAATTATTTGTATTATTCTGCTGAACCTTGTTTTAATTATGAAAAATTGACCCTTTGCTATAAATTGTTGAATTATGGTGTATGAGCTCATTTTATGATTTTTTTCGTGATGTAAAAAGTTCAGATTTAATTGAGACCATTTTGATGTGTTTTTGTTAAAAATATGAATTCAGCTGAATCTTGGAATAAATCCTATAAATTGGGTGTTTAATGTGTAAAGCTGGAAATTTTATATGATGATATTCACATGCTTTAGTTGTTTGTGTATAAATTTCAAGGCTTGAATCGTTCACTAGGTCAGTCGATGAATTCATGCTCGTTTTTGCTGAAATCTTGTTTGAAATTTATAAAATTGAGTAGTTTGAATTAAGAGCTGAAACTTGGTGATTGGGCTATGTCAAGTAGTGTGGATTTTGTGTTCAAAGTTCAGAGCCTAACTCGTTCGATCACCTGACCAACTTGAATATGTGATACTCTCGTCAAATATTTCAAAAATTTGGTTATTATGTTGGAGTCTGTAAACTGGCAATCATGTTGTTCCTTGTTACTTGTTTTGGTCATCTTTTATTTAAATTTAGGTGTACTCCCATATTTGGTTCGGTCGAGTCTAAGTGTTAAGTCCAAGTGTTCCAATGTCCACAGGACTTCATGAACAACTTAGTTGAACCAAGTTCGACTAAGTATGATTTGTGTTTTCCTTCTAAAGTCAAGATAAGTGTTGATTGTAGTATATTGACTTAATGTAGGTGTTTGAGGAGTCAAGCCTCGACCTACGTCACTTCTTATTGTGCTTTTGTCAATCTGAAATACCAGGTGGGTTCGTAATTCAAAAATGTGTATACAATGTGTGTTTTAAATGTGTTGAAATTGGTATGATCTATGTATGCATGTGAACATGTAGTCTATCGATGTGAGTTGTTACGGCCATCGGTACGGTTGTCCCCGTCGATGTCTTACGGTTGCCCGTTTCGAGGCAAGTCTCCTTAGGACCTAATGAAAGGCCATGTCCGTAGCGTGGCACGTACTCCCGCCGATAGGGTAATGAATCCACTTTCTGCGGCTAATGAAAGATGTGTACACAGGAGTAATATATTGATGCGATATTGTGTAGGAGATGAGACATGTTGTTATTGTTTATATTCATGTTTCGACCATACCATCCTAACATATTTTATATTGTACATATGCATAGTGGTGAGCACTATATTTTCCAACTTTGCTCACTCTCACTTGTTCTTCACGGATGCAGGTTAAGCAGGTGCCGGGCATGACGGGGAAAAAGCGAGTGGGTGGTCATTAGTTATGTATTTCTGCTTCCGCAAATTTTTACGAACTTATGAATTATGAAACGTGATGACTTGTTTTTCGTTACATGTTTTTGGGATTGTTGTTTTTGGATATTCATGGCACGTGGTTTATTGAAAAACTTGTTTTGATTATAAATGTCGAATATCTTATGAGATGTTGTGAAATGGGTTAATGAAAACCGGGTTTATGAACCCCCGTGGGTCCAGATAAGACTTGGACTTTATAAATGTTGTGAATAATGCCCATGTTTTCGAAAATGATTTCAAAAAATGTTTTACTGATTTTTGGAAAGTCCGGAATTTCTTTAAAATCAAAGTGGGGCGTTACAGTTTGGTATCAGAGCCTGTCTGCGTTTCTGTAGACTGGTTTATGTGTGAATAACTTGTTTGAGTGTTTATGTGATTTAGACCTTGTGTATTGACTACTCGTCTTCGTCATGCCACTGCTTAAAGGTATGTTTTATAAGTAACAATGAAAATGCTCATACTGTGAATTGTAAATTGTGCATAAGTAGCAATGAAACTACTTGTTGATATTTGGGGCATAGGATCTATCCACCTTGGTTTAATTTGAACTCTAGTGTTTTAAGGCGAACTCTAGATTTCCTAATTATTATTGTGCTAAAATTTTCAGCCTATTCAATGTAGAACTATGGCTAATTGCAACACTCGCAACACTCGCAACGCCCGCAACAACCGCCAGCCATCCCCGTCTCCATCCCCGCCTCCATCCCCACCTCACCAATAGGCCCCTCCGAACATGGACTTTTCTAGGCTCTTAGTCCAATTCCAGGGCTTGCATGCACCCACCTTTTCGGGGACCGAGAACCCCACCGCGGTGCTTGAATTGATGAAGGAGCTTGACACGATCTTCATTGTGCTCCCTCTCCAGGATAGACATCGAGTATCACTCGCCGCTTTCCAGATGAAGGCGGATGCATCCGACTGGTGGATTGACCACTGGGCTCGGAGGCCAGAGGCTAAGCTTAACACTCTTACCTGGGATCAGATGTAGGGGATTGTCCGAGGCAAGTTCCTCCCGCAGAGCTTTTGTGACCGGATGGAGCATGACTTCTGGCATCTGCAGCAAGGTAACTCTAGCGTGGATGAATATATACGCACTTTCACCAGGATGAGCATCTTTGCCGTTGAGATGGTGAACACCGACGAGAAGAAGGCCCGGAAATTTCTAAAGGGGCTGAACCAGAGGATTCGTGAGCTGGTTGGGAGTCACGATTTCATGTCTTATGCTAACACTGTGAGTCGGGCACAGGAAGTGGAGAGCTGTCTCATTCCTATAGTGCCGGTTCCCTCATACTACCATGCTGCTCAGCCTGTCCAGGCTATACCACCTGTCATTCCCCCGTTATCCTATCAGTCGCCGATCATTCCTCAGACGGCTTATCAGTACCCTGTTCCTTATGCTTCAGCTTCCCCATCCTCTAGCTCCAGCAAGAGAAAGAATGACCACCAGAACAAGAAGAAAGGAAAGAAGAGGAACTTTGGGAGGCGTGAAGACCGACCCAATCAGGGTCAACCTCCGAGGTGTCCTAAATGCGTCATGTTGCATGTCGGTGAATACTTAGCGGATCAGCGAGTTTTTTTCAACTGCTATCGCCCCGGCCATTTTGCCAGTGTCTACGCCGAGCCTAAGAGGCAGCCGCAGCAGCCCTTTTCCCAGCAGCATCAGCAGCAACTTCCCCCCACCGCCACCTCATCAGCAGCAGCAACCTTGACAACCCTCACCTTACCAGCAGAGGACAAGAAGCCAGGCCAGCGTATACACCATCACCCATGACGAGGCGGCCAACAACGCAGGTACCATGTCTGGAATGCTTTCGATATCCAATGTGCAGTTATTTGCATTATGTGACACTGGAGCAACCCATTCGTTTATCTCTTCTCGATGCCTTGAGGCTTTATCTGTTAGCAATGTGTGTAAAGTCAATCCTCTCGAGGTTAGCCTAGCCTCGGGAAAAATTATTATCTTTGATTCCTTGGTCTGTGATCTTCATGTCAACATCGGTGGACGAGTTCTGGAGGCCGACACTTATGTCATGGAAATGCGAGACTTCGACATGATCTTGGGTATGGATTGGCTCACTCGTTATCGAGCCGAAATCCGGTGCCAGGAGCGTGAGGTCACTTTCTTTCTCGATCCGGATCAACCCGTTGTGTTCTTTGGGGTGAAGTCGAGGACTGTGCCTCGAGTCATCTCATCTATTCAAGCTAGGAAGAGCCTTTCTAAGGGTAGCTGTCATGGCTATCTTGTATCTATGGTGTCCGATGATGTTGACGAGCGAACCCCGGAGAGAGTCTCCATTATTTGTGAATACCTCGATGTCTTTCCCAATGAACTGCCCGGAGGACCGCCCGATCGTCAAGTCGAGTTCACCATTTACTTAGTACCAGGAGTAGGTCCCGTTTCTAAAGCCCCATACCATATGGCGCCGAAGGAGCTTCAAGAGCTCAAGGCCCAAATCCAGGAATTGCTCAAACTGAGTTTCATTCGGCCGAGTGTTTCTCCTTGGGGTGCGCCCGGTCTATTCGTGAAGAAGAAGGACGGAACCATGCGTATGTATATCGAATACTGTGAGCTTAATCACCTTACGGTTAAGAGCAAGTACTATCTTTCTCGCAACGAGGATCTCTTCGACCAACTGAGGGGAGCCAGCGTCTTTTAGAAGATCGATTTGAGGTCTGGCTATCATCAGTTGAAGATCCAGGAGTCGGATATTTCTAAGACCGCGTTCCGTACCAAATATGGTCACTATGAGTTTGTGGTGATGCCATTCGGACTCAGCAATGCCCTGACGGTGTTTATGGACCTTATGAATAGGGTCTTCCATTCTTATTTGGACCAGTTTGTTATCGTGTTCATTGACGACATTCTGGTTTATTCATGGGACATCGACCAGCACAAGGAGCATCTGAGGATTGTGCTGGAGACTCTTCACAACGAGAAGCTTTATGCTAAGTTCTCGAAGTGCGAGTTCTGGCTGGATCCTGTGGCATTCCTTGGCCACATTGTGACGGCTAGAGGCATGAGGTGGATCCCGGCAAGATCGAGGCGGTGAGTAAGTGGGATACACCAAGAAGTGCCAGTGATGTTCATAGTTTCCTGGGGTTAGCAGGATACTACCGAAGGTTTATCGAGGGCTTCTCTAGGATAGCCTAGCCACTAACCAACCTTACGAAGAAGGCCATGAGGTTCGAATGGAGTCAGAAGTGCAAGAATAGTTTCCAGGAGCTGAAAGGGAGACTTACTATCGCACCAATTTTGTCGATACCCGACCCTACTTTGGAGTTCATGATTTATAGTGATGCTTCGAAGATGGGCTTGGGATGTGTCCTTATGCAGCAGGGGAAAGTCGTAGCTTATGCTTCGAGGTAGCTGAAGCCTCACGAGCAGAACTACCCCACTCATGATCTCGAGTTAGCTGCAGTTGTCCACACCTTGAAGATTTGGCGGCACTATCTCTATGAAGGCAAGTATGAGATTTTCACCGATCATAAGAGCTTGAAGTACATCCTTACTCAGGAGGAGCTCAATATGCGCCAGAGGAGATGGCTGGAGTTAGTCAAGGACTACGATTGCACTATTCGCTACCATTCTGGGAAAGCTAATGTGGTTGTCGACGCTTTGAGTCGAAATAGTCATGGCCAGCTATCTTACCTATTCACCGGGCAAGATGTCCTAGTTCGGGAGTTCGAGCGGCTACAGCTAGAGGCAGTAGAGTCGACTTTGACGGCCGGTGGTATGTTGATCGCCTTGGTTGTGGGACCGACTCTTCGTGAGAGGATAGTCGCCGAGCAGCCGAACGATCGTTTTCCGTGCCGGATGAAGGAGTTGATTGAAGCCGGTAGAGTTGGAAGATTCGCAGTCGCATCTGATGTAGCATTGGTCTTCGAGGGTAGATTATGTGTTCCGAATGTGTGGGAACTGCAAAAGGAGATTCTGAGAGAGGCCCATAGTGCCCCGTACACCATCCATCTTGGTAGCTCGAAGATGTGCCAGGACCTCAGGAAGTCGTTTTGGTGGCGAGGTATGAAGAAGCAGGTAGCCTGATTCGTGAATGGTTGTCTGGTGTGTCAGCAAGTGAAGGCTGAGCACTAGAAACCGAGAGGGCTGTTGAAGCCACTTGAGATTTCCATGTAAAAATGGGAGCGACTCACCATGGACTTCTTGGTGGGATTACCGAGATCGAGGTCTGGTCACGACTCTATTTGGGTGATTATGGATCGACTCACGAAGTCCGCCCACGTTTTACATGTCCGGACGACTACGAAGGTTAGTGCTTATGCCGAGTTGTTCGTTGATGAGATTGTTCGACTTCATGGGGTGCCCGTGGAGATTGTGTCTGATCGAGACCCGAAGTTCACGAGTCAGTTCTGGAAGACTCTGCACCGAGCCATGGGGACGAGGTTGGATTTCAGCACCGCCTTTCACCCCGAGACAGATGGTCAGTCGGAGCGGACGATCCAGTACTTTAAGGATATTTTGAGGGTTGTGGTCTTTGACCGGAGCCTAACTTGGGAAACTACCATTTCATTGGTCGAGTTGACTTACAACAATAGCTATCACTCTTCGATCAAGATGGCCCCGTATGAGGCTTTGTACGGACGAAAGGTTCGTACACCCTCGTATTGGGATGAGGTCGGGGAGAGAAAGATCATGGGTCCGGAGTTCATTCGTAGGACTTCAGAAGCAGTTGAGGAAATCCGGAAGAATATCCGGTCAGCCCAAGAGAGGCAGAAGGTCTATGCCGATTAGAAGCGGCAAGAGCATGAGTATATTGTTGGTGATCATGTTTTTCTGAAGGTCTCACCCATGAAAGGTGTGATTCGCTTCGAAAAGAAATGGAAGCTTCGGCCTCGCTATATCGGACCCTTTGAGATCCTTGCTCGAGTCGAGGACTTGGCTTATCGGCTGGCTTTACCACCGGATTTGTCGGGAGTGCATGATGTGTTTCATGTCTCGATGTTGCGTAGATATGTACAAAATCCTGACCATGTGGTGGACTTCGGCGAGCTGCAGGTCGAGCGAGACCTTACCTACGAGGAGGTACCGGTAGCCATTTTGGACCAGAAGGTCCATCAGCTGAGGAACGGAGCGATGAGTCTTGTGAAGGTGCAGTGGAGCCAACATGACGAGCCCGAGGCGACTTGGGAGAAGAAGGTTGAGATTAGGAGGAGATATCCGAACTTCTCGTTTTAAGTCCTTTGTATTTCTTTTAGTTGTTAGTTTCATTTGTTTTTGAATTCCGGGGGCGGAATTCTTTGTAAGGTGGGTAGACTGTATTGCCCCGTTTATTTATGAATTATTTGGGATTATTTATTATTATTATTATTATTATTATTATTATTATTATGGTTTTATATTTTTTATTTTCGTGCGCTCGAACCTAGTTAATATTATACGGCTAAGTCGAGCCCGAGAGACTGGTCCGCACGCCCCGCCCGAATTCTTGGAACGCGCGCCCCGCCCTGAATCGGCTGACCCGACTCGGTTTCTCTCTCTCTTCTTCTTATGTGTGTGTGTGTGTGTTGTGTCTTGTATGCCAAGACTCAAAACCTAGTCTATATATCTATCTCACTCAGCAGACCAAAAACACGCGCGCAGCCTTCTCGATCTCTCTCCCTCTCAAAAATCTGCTCTCGTCTCTCTCGCCATAATCAGACCGCCGCCATCACCTTCCTTCCTCACTTTTCCGACCACCATAACCAGACCCCTCGAGCTTTTCTCTCGCAACCGATAACCATCGGCCCCTCGCGAAGCCATCCTCGCTGCGATCGTACGTCACCAGCAGGTCCTCATCCCGCACGCGAGACCCCATCGTCGAGCCTACAAATTCCGGCAAGCCCGTCTCCTTTGCGTGCGACCACCGTATGCCGCTGCACTCCTCTGCGAAACCTTGCCGTGAACCAGCGACGTCATCCATCTTCGTGGGTCGCCTTCCTCGAGCCGCGGCCCCTCAAGCCCCGTCACGCCACCGCGAGCCGAGCGTGAAGCCGTCGAGCCCCGTTGTGCGCCCGTCAGCCTTCCTTCTACCCTTTCTTACATATCGTTTCCCGAGAACAGTACCAAGGCTCAATCCCTCTCTCGATCATTCATGTGTTATGTGTCATATTAATATACTTTAATGAATATTTCATGTTAGTGTTAATATTCATGTGTTTATGTTGAGATCTTTTTCGGTTCATATGAAATCGAGAGAGATCACTTTAAATTCGTGTTAAGTGCTGTGGATATGGAACAATTGAGAGTCCTTCGCCTTATGGTGAAGGCCTCGGACGAAATTAATGTGTTTTTGTGCCGATTATGATTTATTGAACCCGAACTAGTCGCTGTATATTTGCTAAATTCATGATAAATCGCTTGTTGCTCCATATGACATGAAATTTTATATGTGATGTCCACTGGTGTTTGTATGCTTCGTGTACAAATTTCAGGTTTAAACTCCCTCTGTAGCTATTTTAAATATTGACTTTGATTTCTGGGCAGAATCATAGAAAATGCATATAAAATCGAGTTGTGCTCGAAAATTTCTGAAATTTGAATATGTTGTCTCTCTGTCATATGTGGTCGTTGTGTAAAAATTGCATAGTTTTTGGACTTCATTTTCTAGGGTAAATAATTATTTGTAATATTCTGCTGAACCTTGTTTTAATTATGAAAAATCGAACCTTTGCTGTAAATTGTTGAATTATGGTGTATGATCTCATTTTATGATGTGTTTCGTGATGTAAAAAGTTTAGATTTAATTGAGACCATTTTGATGTGTTTTTGTTGAAAATATGAATTCTGCTGAATCTTTTATTAAATCCTATAAATCGGGTGTTTAATGTTTAAAGCTGGAAATTTTATATGATGATATTCACATGCTGTAGTTGTTTGTGTATAAATTTCAAAGCTTGAATCGTTCACTAGGTCAGTCTATGAATTCATGCTCGTTTTTGCTGAAATCTTAATTTCAGAGCCTAACTCGTTCGTTCACCTCAACAACTTGAATATGTGATACTCTCGTCAAATATTTTAAAAATTTGATTATTATGTTGGAGTCTGTAAACTGGCAATCATGTTGTTCCTTGTTACTTGTTTTTGTCATCTCTTAATTAAATTTAGGTGTACTCCCATATTTGGTTTGGTCGAGTCTAAGTGCTATGTCCACGTGTTCCAATGTCCACATGACTCCACGAACAACTTAGTTGCACCAAGTTCGACTAAGTATGATTTGTGTTTTCCTTCTAAAGTCAAGATAAGTGTTGATTGTAGTATCTTGACTTAATGTAGGTGTTTAAGGAGTCAAGCCTCGACCTACGTCACTTCTTATTGTGCTTTTGTCAATCCGAAATACCAGGTGGGTTCGTTATTCAAAAATGTCTATGCAATGTGTGTCTTAAATGTGTTGAAATTGGTATGATCTATGTATGCATATGTGTTGGGTTCGCTAGTACCGTACGAGCTGTACGCAGCGGAATTTAAAATTTTTAAAGTAAGTATTTATCGTATAAATACAACACCCGTACATACTAATTGCGAATTAACTGATCGTCATCTTTAAAACATGCATCATATACAAATTTTGATTTGTTATATTAAAATAAATACCAGTAAAATATTTACCGAATGTCTTGAACTCCTTCACAATTGATGATGGATGAGGGAATCGATTCCCGGTTGTAACTTCAACGTCTTGAGGTTACTCGCTTTAAGAATCCAAGTGTCTTCCCTCTAAACGTATCCACCCTATGAAGCCCGGTTCCGACGACTTTCCTTCGCTAGTAGAAAAGACTCGGTTTTCTTGTATAGGAATATTTATGAATTTTTATTTGAGAATTTTCAAGAACTCTTTCTTGAATTTTATGAAGAACACTTTCTTCTTCTTTCTAACACTTAGAAATTTTAGGATCAAAACTTCTCTAAATGCAAAACCATTTTGCACATATTTATACTAAACATTTTAGCATAAAATAATCAACATTTAGTAATATTTAAATAAAATCAAATTTTATTTAAATAGTATTTACTAACTTTTGACTTTGAAAATAATAAGATATGTTAAGTAGTTCAAACAACCATCAACAACCATTTTATTATAATCATATTTATTATCTTAATCCTTAAATCATATTTAAAGATATAAATAATAATTGAATAATAAATCTTGAGAATCTTTCTCAAGACTTTATTATTATATGATTTTCCCAATATTATAATAATCATATTATTATTATTTTGGATTTTGAAATTTAAAATCCTATTTTAAAATTCAACTTTATTAATTTAGTAATTACCTTAATTACTAAAGTAATATCCAAAATGTAATTAATCAATCTTATTGATTAATATATTCCTTTAATTGATATCTAATCAAATTAGATATTTATCAATTAATTCTAACCATTAGAAATACAATCTTTACCTTTGTTCATAATAGGTGTGACCTTTTAGGTTCACCTTAATACTAGTAGTGGGTTTACAACACTTTGTAATTTGAGTTAAATCTTATTAACTCTTATTCATGAATTAACCCTTTAATTTATGAACCCACATATCATGGTAACACCTAGCAAGTAGCATGAATCTAGTATTAAGTGAATAGCGAGTAAACCTATTCCGATTACAACTCCATACATGTAAAATCCTTTCGACATCTAATTTCCCGATTAAGTCTTGGGTATGATTTTGTCGAAACCCAAATTGACTTAATAACTATGATTCTATTTCATGTTTATTAACCCGGTTATGAATCACTATTCATCTCTGCCTTGGCCAAGGACTTTGGATTAATAACTATGAAACACATAGGAAATTCACTTATCTTCATAAGTGTCGAATCCTTTATTGGCCACTAACAAACTTCCATACATATTAACATAATACCCAACTTATCCCTTTAAACGATAGTGCTAGCTACCAAAAGGATAAATCAAAGTAGAATGTAATATGCACAAAGTTACCATTGTGCCTCAAGTCTTAGGATTAGTCATGTACTATTGTAACATGAAAATTCTTATTCGACTGAATAAATTCTTCATTAAGAATTTTCATACGGTCATGTTCAGTGAACTTGTTCTCTAACAAGCACCCACATAAATGTACTTACGTCTTACGCTAATGTTGATGGAATGCAACATTCTTGTCCAACAAGCATACAAACTATGTGCAAGTCTTTTATGGATTATTCGATATCCCATCTCGAAACATCCATCGACTTGGAACTGTATTTAAGATCACGGCTTTCAAGGTATGTTCCATGATCACCATCTCTATGCGCAACCATACCTTATAACCATAAGTGATCTAGGGATTTTATCTTAAGTGCAATTATAAGATAAATGCTTTCTCTTAAGATAAAGAAATGCCTTATTCATAATATAATTCCAATAGACTGTATTTACAAGTAGAATACGTCCAATTAGATTGGAACGCCGGGTACCCTACTCTAACAATCTCCCACTTGCCCTAGTTCCAATCACTCATGTATCTAAGACCCATCTTCTCAAGATGTCCTTCGAACACTTTCTGTGATAAGGGTTTAGTTAAGGGGTCTGCTATATTTTCTGCTGAGTCGACTCGCTCCATCACGACATCGCCTCTACCAATGATTTCTCTAATCAAATGGTATCGCCTCATAATGTGTTTGGATTTTTGATGAGATCTTGGCTCCTTTGCTTGCGCAATAGCCCCATTGTTATCACAATAAATCATTATTGGATCAACAACGGATGGTACTACACCCAACCCTTGGATAAAGTTCCTTATCCAAACAGCTTCTTTTGCAGCATCAGATGCAGCAATATATTCAGCCTCTGTCGTAGAGTCAGCAATTGTTTCTTGTTTGGAACTTTTCCAACTAACTGCTGCTCCATTCAGAGTAAATAAGTATCCAGACATGGATTTATAGTCGTCTTTATCGGACTGAAAACCAGAATCAGTAAAGCCTTCTAGTTTCAGTTCTCCATTGCCGTATACCATAAAGATATCCTTAGTCCTTCGTAAGTACTTAAGAATCATCTTAACGGCTTTCCAGTGTTCTTCACCTGGATTAGACTGATATCTGCTCGTTACACTAAGTGCATGAGCCACATCAGGTCTTGTACATAACATTGCATACATAATGCTACCAATAGCTGATGCATAAGGTATATGACTCATCCGTTCTCTTTCTTCAGGTGTCTTTGGAGACATCGTCTTAGAAAGAGAAATCCCATGACTCATTGGAATATATCCTCGTTTGGATTCTTCCATGCTAAACCGTTGTAGCACCTTATTTATGTACGTCGACTGGGATAGTCCGATCATCCGTTTAAATCTATCCCTATAGATTTTTATCCCTAGGATAAAGGATGCTTCTCCCAAGTCTTTCATGGAAAACTGTTTTGACAACCATGTCCTAGTTGACTGCAACATCCCTACATCATTCCCAATGAGTAGGATGTCATCAACATATAGAACAACAAATGTAACTGCACTCCCACTAACCTTCTTATAAACACATGGTTCATCCGGATTCTTATGAAAATCAAACGTTTTGATCGTTTCATCAAACCGAATATTCCAACTCCTCGAAGCTTGTTTAAGTCCATAAATAGACCTTTGAAGTTTACAAACCATTTGTTCACTCCCATTGGATATGAAACCTTGCGGTTGTTTCATATAAATGTCTTCCTTAATATTTCCATTAAGAAAAGCAGTTTTCACATCCATTTGCCATATCTCGTAGTCATAATACGCAGCTATGGCTAGCAATATCCGAATAGATTTAAGCATTGCTACTGGTGAAAAAGTTTCCTCATAATCAACACCTTGTTTTTGAGTATAACCTTTAGCAACCAGTCTTGCTTTAAAAGTATTTACTTCTCCATCTACACCACGTTTTCGCTTGTAAACCCATTTACAACCTATGGGTACAATACCCTGTGGTGGATCAACCAAAGTCCATACTTTGTTTGAATACATGGAATCTATTTCGGATTGCATAGCTTCTTGCCATTTATCTGAGTCAATGTCCAACATTGCCTCATCATAGCTTATTGGATCATTATCCAAAAGGAATCCCTCTTCATTGTCTTTTGACAATAGGTATAGCCTTTCAGGCGCCCTAGAAACCCTTTCGGATCTCCGAAGAGGTTGTGTTTTAGATGGTCCAGTCTCTACTGGTATGTTTTCCGTGGTACTTAGTGGAATTTGTGGTTGTTCTTCATTAAGTTCTATGACTCCGCTATTCTTTGAGATAAAATCTTTCTCTAAGAATACAGCATTCCTCGAAACAAACACCTTTTGTTCAGAGGGATCATAGAAATAGTATCCAATAGACTCTCTAGGATACCCCACAAATTTACATAAGATGGATCTCATATCCAACTTACCTCCCACTAACTGCTTTACATAAGCAGTACAACCCCATACTCGTAAATATTTGTATGAGGGTGATTTACCACACCATATCTCATAAGGTGTGCTGGGTACAGCTTTACTTGGCACTCTATTCAAAATATATGCTGCTGTTTCTAAGGCATAGCCGCAGAATGAAAGAGGTAGATCAGTGGTACTCATCATCGATCGAACCATGTCCAACAATGTTCGATTCCTCCTTTCTGAAACCCCATTGAGTTGTGGAGTTCCAGGAGGCGTCCACTGTGAGACAATCCCATTATCTTTTAAATAATCAAGAAACTCATTAGTCAAATATTCACCTCCTCGATCCGATCGAAGAACTTTAATATTTCTACCAATTTGTTTCTCCACTTCATTTCTGAATTCTTTGAACTTTTCAAATACTTCAGATTTGTACCTCAATAGGTAAACATAACCATACCGTGAATAATCATCAGTGAATGTTATGAAATAGTGATAGTTCCCCATAGCACTAACATTTAGTGGTCCACATACATCTGTATGAATCAAATCCAACAGATTTTTAGCTCGCTCCACTTGTCCAACAAATGGTGATTTTGTCATTTTACCTTTAAGACATGACTCACATGTAGGCAACCTATCCTCTCCCCTAAGGTCGAGTTTAGGTCCCAATTTGTGAATCCGCTTTTCGGATATATGACCTAATCTAGCGTGCCAAATTGTGAATGAACTATGATCATTTAATTTCCTTTTATTTTGTTGAATGGTTAGGATGGGACTTTGTGGTGTAATGGTATACAACCCATTTGTCAAACTTCCGGAATATATAAAAGTTGTGTCTTTGAAAATAGAACACTTTCCATTTTCTATGACGAACTTAAAACCCTCTCTATCCAATTCTGGAATAGAGATTATGTTTCTTATAACATCCGGAACATACAAACAATTTGTAAGGCAAATTTTTACACCATTATTTAAAGCCAGATAAACAATCCCAATAGCTTTGGCAACAACTTTTGCTCCATTGCCCATCCTTAGGATTGTTTCACCATCGTCTAGCTTGTTACTTCTTGCCATCATCTGTAAATCATTGCAAATATGTGAGCCACAGCCGGTATCTAATACCCAAGAAGAATCGTTAACAGACAAGTTAACTTCAACAAAATAAATACCTGAACTTTTCAGGCTAGCAAGATACTCCTTGCAGTTCCTCTTCCAGTGCCCAGTTTTACCACAATGAAAACATTCATGATCGGCCTGAGAATTCACCTTTTGTTTGTTCTTTCCTTTATCGTTATATGCCTTTATCGTTAACCTGCTCTTCACGGATGCAGGTTAAGCATGTGCCGGGCGTGACAGTGAAAAGGCGAGTGGGTGGTCATTAGTTATCTATTGCTGCTTCCGCAAATTTTTATGAACTTATGAATTATGAAACGTGATGACTTGTTTTTTGTTACATGTATTTGGGATTGTTGTTTTTGGATATTCATGGCATGTGGTTTATTGAAAAACTTGTTTGATTATACATGTTGAATATCTTATGAGATGTTGTGAAATGGGTTAATGAAAACCTTATGAAAACCGGGTTTATGAATCCCCGTTGGTCCAGATAAGACTTGGACTTTATAAATGTTGTGAATAATGCCCATGTTTTCGAAAATGATTTCGAAAAATGTTTTACTGATTTTTGAAAAGTCCAAAATTTCTTTAAAATCAAAGTGGGGCGTTACAGATGTAGACCCTTACAAGGAGAAAAAATGGACTTTTGTTTCAGATAGAGAAAAGGGTTTGCTTGAAGCTGTGGGTGAAATTGAGGGGGCAGAGCACAGATATTGCTTGAAACACATGTACAACAATTTTAAGCAGAAGTGGGGGGATCTAGAATTGAGGAAATGGTTTTGGAAGGCAGCCAACACATACAATGTCAAGGAGCATCTCAGGTGCATGAGTAAAATCCAAAAGCTTTTTCCTAAGAAGGATGACAAGGTATTTTTCTCTTTACAAAAACCTGCTGTATTTTTCTCCTTACATACCTGTTGTATAATCTGAATACCTTTGGGTATGAATAATCTGTTGTATTTTTCTTCTAAATAAAAAAGAATAACCTGTTGTATTTTTTTCCTTACTCTGTGTTCATGCTTTTGTTCTTTACTTTGTCTTATTCATTTCTCAATGATCTGTCATTAGCAATGCTCTGAATTGTTCATTTCATGCTTTTGTTCTGAATAACATGTTGTATATTTGTTGTAGGTACTTTATTTGGTTTTGCTGTAGGTATTTTTTACTTTGTGTTCATGCTTTGAACAATACTTTGTGTTCATGATTTTAAATAACATCTCATTGTCTCAATTTATATTAATATAATATATCAGGTAACTCCATTTGAATGGTTGAAGGCTGTCCCTGAAGAACACTGGGCAAGGTGTTTCTTTTCTCCTAATGCAGTGTGTGATGTGATAGTTAATAATCTTTCAGAGTCCTTCAACAACTACATTTTGGAAGATAGGGATATGGCTATTGTGGACATGTTTGAGTGGATCCAGGTGAAGAAAGATGGAATAGAAAAATACAGAGAGGACATTTGTCTTAATACAATGAGAAAAATTGAAGAGCAAAGGGAAATCAGTAGGAATTGTTTTCCTACTTGGGCTGGAGAAGACGAGTATGAGGTGGTTCATGGAGTAAACAACCATATAGTTCAATTGGGAGCAAGAAGGTGCACATGTGGTATGTTTCAAATGGTTGGCTACCCCTGTTGCCATGCATCTCTTATCATAGGTTCAGTGTATCTGATTATGTGTCTGATTTTTTCAAAAAGGACATGTATATCAGGCTGTATAGCCATATGATCTTCCCAGTTCCAGGGATGAATGAATATGAGGAGTCTGGAATGGGTCCAATTCAACCGCCTGATTCTGTGAAAAAATGGGGTAGGCCAATAAAGAAAAGAAGAGCTCACGCTAATGACATGAGACCTATGGCAACAAACAGTAGCAGAAATGGGCTTATCAAGAGATGCACTTTATGTGGTGCAAACAATCATAATAAGAGAAGGTGCCCCAAAAGAGGAGGTGAAGGTGAACAGGTCAGTCAATTTTTAAATTTTGCAACTTCCAATTTTTTGTTATTTCAACAATCACAATTCTATTTTTCCAACAATCATAATTCTGTTATTTCAACAATCATAATCTCAGCCACAACCACAACCATCTCAGCCACAGCCACAACCATCTCAGCCACAACCACAACCATCTCAGCCACAACCACAACCATCTCAGCAATCTCAGTCGTCTCAGCCATCTGAGCCTCCCATGCCATCTTTTGAAGATTTTATTCAGTGCTCTAGCCCTCAAACCTTCACTCAACAAAGCAGGGAATATGGTGGTGATTGGTGATTTCATGGTGTGTTGGTCAGTAAACATTTGATTTCGTGAAGAATTGCTTTTTCTTTTGTATGTTGGTTAGTGTTTATGTTTGTGATGATTACAGTTATGACAGTATTTTGGTGTTTATGGATATTGACAGTATTTTGGATAATTTATGGTGATGACAGTATTGTTTTGAATGCTATTGACAGTATTTTTGGCTATTTTGGCTATTGATAGTAATGTTTTGAATGATGACAGTGTTTTTTGCTATTTGTGGCTATTGATAGTAGTGATAACAATATTTTGAATGTTACATTGTTGGAGATAGATGTGGTGAGAGTGGAGTGGCTGGAATGTTGATAGTTTATTTTTGTAGTTGAGGTTTGATCTAGTGTATAGTTTGTTGTGTATGATTTAGTTGCCGTACTTGCTTTCTCTATGATTAGCTGTGTGAGTTTTCTTCTTTTGTCTAGAATAAATTACTGCATTTCATTGATAATAAAGGTATACATTGTCCAAATGATTACATTAATTATCATCTAAAATTACTTGAGAACAATAACAGTCAAAAGGATTACAATAATAAAAAAAAAGAAAAAAACAATCCATTGCTAAATTTTTTCTCAATTTTCTCCATCTTTGACTACATCTCCTTCAGCATTGTTGCGACTTCTACATTTTTATTTGTTAGCTTTGCTCCGGTTGACTGAACTTCATCATCATCATCTTCATAACCAACTTCATTTTCTTGGATTTCATTTGACTTCACCCGATTCACTGAGGCAGGTTTAAGCCAAGTAAAGAAATGACATTTGTTGTACGGACAATTGCAAAATAGTTTGCCAACATTTTCTTTTGTAGGACCAACGACCCTAATGTGAGCAAATGTGTTGCAATAACACTTAGGGTGCTTATACCCTAGATCCAAACTGTCATTCTTTGACATCTTTGATTTTTGGGAAGTAGACATCTTCAACCTGCATAAAAAAAATAAAATAAAAAATAACAAAAAAACAAAAATAAAATATTTATAAAAAAATATTTGAAAACCTGTTGTGTTGTGCAATTTTGGGGAAGAAGAAATGTGGTGTACAAAAAAATATTTATAAAAAAATATGTTGATGTGCATTTCGACCTAAACAAAAAAAAAGGAAGAAGATGATACTTGTGCGTCGTCCTATTTTGAGGAAGGAGGAAGAAGTAAAAAAAAAGGGTGAAATGAAAAAGTTATGTTGTGCAATTTTCGGCCGAAAGAAAAAACAAATGAAGAAGGAGTGCGTACCTGTGAAAAAATCTGTTGTGTGATTAGGGTGAGAAGTGGGGAAGAAGATCAGCATTTAAATGGCTGATTTTAAAGGTAAGAAAGCAACTTCCGCGACTTTGGGGTGAAAAAATGAAGAAAAAGCTGCACAACACGCGCGTGCACACCACTCCCGTCATCTTAGACGGTTTAGGGTGCTTCGCGCATGCAAAACTACATTACAAGGGGGTCTGACGCAATTTTTATAATATAGGGAGAAAACGTGCAAATTTCATATAATACAGAGGGGGTTTGGTGCAATTTACCCAAATATAATTATTAACAATATTGTTATTGTACTTCACACTAAAATATTTAAGTCAATCAGAACGACTAGGAAAGACATGAGACAAAAAACTAACACATAAAACATAGTGATGGAATTTATAATGATATAATTCGTAAAAATTTCCATAGCGTAAGTAGTAAAAATTGTAATCATAAGTAATAGTTCGAATATGTTTTTTCTTTTGAGAATTTTTTTTTTATTTAAGAGTTTGTAATGTGTGTTCATATATGATGTGTAGTTGTATATACAGAGCGATAAATACTAAAAAGCCATTGAAATCATTAACTAGTCGTTGCAATTTCTTATAATTTTTTTATTTGTGATATTTTTTTATATATTATTAATATTATTATTATTATTATTATTATTATTATTATTATTATTATTATTACTACTACTACTACTACTATTACTACTACTATTATTATTATTATAGCCCCCATAGCCCATTTAGCTCGAGACCGCTAGGGTTAGGGTTATGTCCCTTTATTGGTAGCCCATTTAAATCTGAGTTTTTAGACTATTTAACTCAAAACCAGATAGAGTTAGCCCGTTTAACATCTCTAGACTCATAACTAGCTTGATAATCTCATGCCCATTCGACCATTCCCAAGTGCCAACCAATGCCCACCTAATAATAATAATAGATAATAAATAATAATAATATAATCTATAATTATATTAAAAGGTATACCATTTACCAGATTTAGTATAAAAAAAAGTCAACAACATTTATTGCATTACTATTTCCGTATTATACAATCTATACTTATATAAAAGGAGATTCTATTTACTACATTTACTATCCAGAAAAGTCAACTGCATTAAATGTCATTACTATTTTGGTATTATAATATTTTATTTATTTAATTGGTTTATTTATTTATTTTATTTTAAAAAGATAAGTATAATAAAAAGATTTTAATAATAAAAAAATTAAATACCAAATAAAAATGTACACTTTGACTTATTTGATTATATTTGGCATTAGACTATACCAAATATATTCTTATTTAGTATATATATTAAATACTTATTAAAGTATTTATTTGTTTTATTTATCAAAGTTAAGTATAGATTTGTTTATATTATCAAATCATAAAAAAATATTAAATTCATATTGTTAAAAAAAAATCATATAATTTTATAACAATTCTACTACACTATTTAACAATATTTCTTTTTTATTATATAATAAAATAATAATTAAATATTATATGGTGAACAACAATAAGTAAAACTGTTACTTTCTCTTATATCAAGGGATAAAGTTATATGCTAAAATTAAATTTTTATTAGTATAAATGTTTTTGTGTGATAATATATTAATTATTTTACAAGTTAGCCCTAACATGCTCATATTTAATGTTTTAAAAGATGTAGGAAAAAAAACTTATAATAACTCTATTGTTTTTTAGACTTAAGCGTTGATTAAAAGAGGTAAAAATTCTTAATTTTTTAGACTTAAACGTTGATTAACACCATAGATTGAGGGTTTATATTTAGTAAAATTCCTAATTGTAATACAAAAATTAATTTTTGCTATATTTTAGAATATCTTTAAATTCATTATAAAAAAAAAAGAAAAAAAAACTACAATGAAAAAAGCAAGTCAGCTATATATCGATTTGTTGTACTCCTCAAATCACATTCACAATTTGGCTACAAGGAAAGGAAACTCATTGATTAAAATATTATTTTGTCAGTAGTCTTAATGTACAAGACACTTTAAAACTCCACTTGAATATTATAAAACTTTTATTGAAAGGAAACTCATTGATTTTTTTTAATAATAAAAAAAATCAAATACCAAATAAAAATGTACACTTTGACTTATTTGATTATATTTGGTATTTGATTATACCAAATATATTCCTATTTAGTATATACATTAAATACTTACTAAAGTATTTATTTGTTTTATTTGTCAAAGTTAAGTATAGATTTGTTTATATTATCAAATCATAAAAAAATATTAAATCCATATTGTAAAAAAAAAAATCATATAATTTTATAACAATTCTACTACACTATTTAACAATATTCCTTTTTTATTATATAATAAAATAATAATTAAATATTATATGGTGAACAACAATAAGTAAAACTGTTACTTTCTCTTATATCAAGGGATAAATTTATATGCTAAAATTAAATTTTTATTAGTATAAATGTTTTAGTGAGATAATATATTAATTATTTTACAAGCTAGCCCTAATATGCTCATATTTAATGTTTTAAAAGATGTAGAAAAAAACTTATAATAACTCTATTGTTTTTTAGACTTAAACGTTGATTAAAAGAGGTAAAAATTCCTAATTGTGTAGACTTAAACGTTGATTAACACCATAGATTGAGAGTTTATATTTAGTAAAATTCCTAATTAATAAAAAAATTAATTTTTGCTATATTTTAGAATATCTTTAAATTCATTATAAAAAAAAGAAAAAAAACTACAATGAAAAAAGCAAGTCAGCTATATATCGATTTGTTGTACTCCTCAAATCACATTCACAATTTGGCTACAAGGAAAGAAAACTCATTGATTAAAATATTATTTTGTATTATTTTGTCAGTAGTCTTAATGTACAAGAGACTTTAAGACTCCACTTGAATATTATAAAACTTTTATTGAACATTGTACAATTTTCTTGCGTATTATAAACTTTTATTGAATATTGCATCTTATAATACAATATTTCCAAATAAATATATATCTCGTGCTTCGGGTAACGTATTATATCCGGTACATTTTTCTTTATTCATGTATATAATTATAAGCCTGAATAAATAGCCTTAAAGCCTTAAAATTATACACCCCGTGCATGACACGGCTCTGTACTAGTAATAATAATAATAATAATAATAATAATAATTATCTCAAAGTGATCTTTCCGGCGCACGCTGCTCGCACACTTGTGCTCCAAGGGTTTGCAACCTCCTCATCGTTAATTCCGTCCCTCGGATCTCATTTTGAACGCTGCAGAATTTTTTTTGTCTTCCCTGATTCATTTGTACCATCTGTAATCTTTTATGCTTCGCGGCGCTGATGTAAAGAGGGCGTGCCGTCGGAAGAATCTCCTCCCTTTCATGCTTGTCGTTGGTGGTGATTTTATGGTAACTTTAGAAGATCTGAAGGTTGTTGTGGGTAATATCAAAATTTGAGGAGCTTTGAGGGTATGGATTTGGATATTAATGTTGATGTGGGTCGGCTAGATGCCGAACTACTGCAGCTTCCGGAGGTTTCTTCTTTGGCCGTCAAAGCCAACCCTTACGTGGCGGAGAAGCTCTTTGATCAGTGGCTATCTCTTTCCGAAACCAATTCTCTGGTAATCATTGAATATTTTATATATATTTATATTTACATATTTTTCTGTATTGGGATTTTTTACATTACTCTCAGTGGGCGTTGTTCCTGATTGGTGTGGCATGTTGGTACATTTGTTGATTTCGTTTGGTTTGATAAAGAGTAAGTAATTGGGGATTTCTGATTAAAACAAACGTGTATTTTGCTCTAATAATACTGGAAGGTGTAAGCAATCCATCTTCGGGATTTGAGAAGCGGGTGATTGTGATTCACTTTTGAGTTTTTTTGGTAAGATTATGATTATGATATAATGGGGCAACATGTTTGAAGAAGCTTCACTTGGTTGGTGGGTCAAAAGGATACTTAGGGCATAACTTATTGGTTGATTTGGAAAGTGACGATTGGTAGGGAGATAGTCCAGTTTATCCTGGGGTATAGTTCCCCATTGCATTTGTGGACCTGTCTTTCTAATGAGCATTTTAGTGTGTTTTTTTTCTAAGGCTTATTGACCCCTACATGATTGCGGTTGGTAACGAGACTCTGTGTTTAGACTACCATTTATCTAGTGGCGAGTGGCAAGAGATATTAGTAATGTTGATACATTTTCTTGTCTCTTTTGAACATGCGCTCCAAAGTGAAATCTAACGTCTTTAAGGTTTACCTTTCATCTTGAATATTGTTTCTTCAACTTGTTTCCATCTCTAATTAGCAGACATTATGTTAGTGAACCTCATGTTTTATTATAATCTGCATGTTCAAAACATACTAATGTTTGTAAATGGCAATAGATTGTTTTATGTTGTCATCTGGTTAACTAACACGTGATTCTTGCAGTCAGTACATTGCCAATTTCCAGTTTTATAATCTTTTTTCTAAGTTTGAATGTATTTGGAAGTGTACTGTTGTACATTCAAGGAGGAATGATTTCCATGTTTTAGTGTCTATGACTTTCCTAATTAGCAATTTCAATCTAATTTCTTTTTGGTGATGATTGATATAATGTGCAGTTTTTCCCAATAATATTTATGTTAACATTATGGCATTACATGGGCATGGTGGAATATAACCGTGTTTTCTTTCACCATCCACCGGGTTTTATTATAACCACGATTTATTTATTTGTTTTTGTTTTGACTTTCAAAAACCAAATATAAGGATTTTTGTTTTTGTCTTTTATAGACCAACCTAAAGATGAAAACTTAATGTTTTTATTTTATGACTGATTCTTGGTTTACTGCTAGAGCTTCGATCAGTACTGATAACCTCCATAGTTGCTATAACTAATATTAAGATTAATGACCCTCTATACATTTAGCTAAATGTTCCATATCATGCAATGCTACCGTTTATGGAGATGTTTTCAGATAATATAAGTGGTCGCTGTAAATTTTTGTAGTTAAATTGAAGTTGGTCAATATCATTATCCATAAGCTCCATACATAGTAAAGTTACCTGAATGTATAAACTGTAGAAGTCTTTTGGGGTTATAGCTATTTGAACTCACTTTCATTTGGTTTTCTTGTGAGCTCTTTGGAAACCTTTTTTTTTTTTTTGCTTTTTCTGTCATTAGATTGAAAACTTTTGGAGTTCTTGGCTTTAGATCAAGCTTTTTTCTTGCTGTTTCCAAGGTGCCTGCCTTGAAAGTTGCTCCTTGAGTACTTGATTGGTTTTCTCTTATAGAAGGAGTGGAATTTAATAAACTAGCATCTATTGTGCAAACATATAAAATCAGAAAAATTAAAAACCTGATACCAGAAATACTTTTACCATAATGTTAAAAATTAAAAGTTCTACCTGTTGAACGTATTTATCTATGCATCCATTTTAGTTGACTGGCAAGGAATAGCAACAATTTGTGCACAATGCATTTAGCATGATCTATGAAACAGTTACACGTGATCAAGTTCTCTTGCTTGAATGAGTTAGCACACATGCTGAAACAACACATAATTTGTTTGCATTTCTACAGTTAAAAATTGGTTAACACCTGCGATCCGATTGTGTAGAAATATTCGAGTTATATGTATCTATAGTCATGTTTACGTTTATTAATTATTTTAGGTGATCCCGTGCCTTAAACCTAAAGATAATAATATTCTTTGATTAACAAATTGAGTTTTCATGTATTGCCGGGAATCTCTGTTAATTCTACAACATTTTTTATGCTAGGTCATGGAGACGGAAATTTCATATTATATGGACCTGTTGCAGTTGCATTTCTAATTTCCCATTTGTTTTTGCTCCAAGAGTTACGTCTTTGAGTTCATGTTGATAACTAATGCTACTTTCTAGTATGTTGACCACATCTTATCGTTGTTCATTGGCTCACATTATACTTTTGAAATAACTAATCTTAGGAGATCTACTATTGTTCTAATACTTACCAGAATGGTTTCTTCATATATATGCATATATTTTATATTCCTATATTATATAATTTGACATTGGTATACCCTTACTGGTTTATATATTGTATCTCAAAATTTATCCTTGGAACTTTTGGACTCATATTATAATCTACCTTCCCTTCAGCACCAAATTGAAAAATTGAAAAGAATTATTGCTTTAAGTTGCAGGTGTTTTAATTAGGCAGAAATGAAATGATGTCACTTTGGGCATTCGTGTATAATGTTATATGGAACTGCATATTCTGCACTCTAATATAATGTCATTAGTGCTAAAATTTGATCATATGAATATGCAGACTGCCAACGGATGCAAGCTTAACGGTTGTTTGTTTAAAAGTCTTATCGTAAATGAACCTTAGTTTATGACTATTCACCAAAATTACATGTGAATTGTAGGTTAAATCCTTGCTCAATAATGCTAAAGGAGCTGGTGCATTAAATTTCTGTGGGACGTCATCCAGCACAAATGCTACTGCAAGCAATTCATTGCCTTCAATGTTTCCGGCAGGCAGTACTCCACCACTTTCACCAAGAAGTTCATCGGGTTCACCTCGGATCACGAAGCATAGAGCTGGCCTTGGCCTATCTGCTTTAGGTTCTCCACTGAAATTAGTGAGCGAGCCAGTGAAGGAGCTTATACCTCAGGTTTAACTTGTTGCTCTTTGATACTTAAATGGAAAGTTTTCCTGTTTATTTGATTCTTTTCCTTTTTTTTTTAATAAAATTAATTGATATCTAAATAAATGTGGATGAAATGCAGTTCTACTTCCTAAATGGCCGGCCACCTCCAAATGAATTGAAAGAACGGTGTTTGTTTAGAATCAATCAGTTTTTCTACGGTCATGTGGATGGACTCCAAATGCATGGTGAGATTTTCTTTATGTCATGTTTTATATTATCATTGTTTTCTTTCGGTTTGATAACTAATAATTAATTGTGCATCAGACTTTTTCAATATAGTTACAATATTTAATTTTAACTCTCGTCTACTGTCCTTTCTGAACTTTATGTATGAGATATAAACTGACCCCTGTTATTCCTCTGCTGTAATGCTTTCCCGTCGATGGGTATTCAGAATTCAAACTGGTAACTAAAGAAATTTGCAAGCTACCATCATTCTTCTCTTCTGCACTGTTTAGAAAGATAGATGTTGAAGGCACAGGAACTGTGACCAGGTAGCGGCTCATATCTATTTCTTCATTTATTTTTTACGTTAAAACATGACACTGATTTTTGAATTTCTTTTTCTCATTCATATGTGCACATCCTTTAAATTGATCAACTTAATCCAAAGGGAAGAAAAAATTAAGTGCACCTCATATTGGGTTTGTCACATGCTACCCCTTCTAATTTTTTAATGTGGGGTGGAAATCGAGGGCCAACTTTTTCTTTCTTTTCCTTTTTTTATATGCTCTTCACAGTCATTCAATGGCATGGAGCAATGTAAGACAATATGCTAGAGTTATTGATTGTATTAATTTTACTGGGAAAAGAAGTGATCACACGATCTTTGTATTTTATTCTGATCTCCGATTTCTTTGAAATAGAGAGACAGATATAGCAACCCAAATATACACAATAATTTATTTCTTTGCCTAATCTCTTCTCTTTATATCGATCCATCACTCTATCATGCCAACAGGGATGTTTTTGTCAACTATTGGATTAGTGGAAACATGTTGACAAAAGATATAGCAACCCAAATATACACAATATTGAAGCAGCCAGATGCCAGGCACTTGGCTCAGGTTCCATGATAACCAAGGCTCTTGATTTGGATCTTGACTACACTTACTATTATTAATATCATGGTTCATATGTAAGCAATATTGTCAATTTCATGTAGGATGATTTCAAACCTGTGCTTCGAGAACTTTTGGCAACTCATCCGGGGTTGGAGTTTTTACAGAGTACTCCTGAGTTTCAAGAAAGATATGGTATGTTACAGAATGTTTTCGTATTGCTTGGTTTCTTTCTTTGTTTGACTTCTCTTCTTGTTTTTGACTTGTGGTGAACTTATTCCTCAATCTTGTTTAGGATAAAATCAGGTCAACTTTTCATTGCTTCAGAATTGGTTTTAAGAGTTATTTTTTAAGACGGACTGCATACTTATACAATTTATTTATAAGATTCTGTTTGTTTAATTGTTATATTTGACTTAATAGATTACGCAGAGACACTAGAATTATGATCAGAAATTTGGAATACTTTAATCACTGACTCGTTTTCATGTTTGTAACATTTCCAGAGTTGGAAATATTTTTCTAGGGTTTCCTGTAAAAATGAGAATATATTGGATTAGTTTTGTTTTTATGTAAATTGCGTATTTTAGAAAATGCATTTTTTGGTTTATGTTGTCCTATAGATGTAAAGATACGGTGTATGCTTTTATTTTAAAATGAGATTTGTAGATGGATGAAAAAACTTGGGATATGAGTAGGTTAGAAAATGAATTTAGAAGAATGATTGATAGTTAGGTATTCTAAATTTCAGAATTCAAGTATAGTAAAACCAAAATATGCTTCCTGAAATTAAATGAGCTCTATATTTTCTCAGTCTCAAAAACATTTGATAGAAAGTTGCGAAAGTTAATTAGGTAATGCATATCGGTATTTGGCTCTAATCCCACCCGTTGGTGCTCTAAAAAAGTCAAAAATATTGATCCTTAAATTACCAGGAATTAAATTAGGTTATGTTGTTAAATATACAAAGTGTTTTTGTAGTTCTGTATGTCAGTTCTAGTCATATTTTCATCACTGTGGAGGATGACAGATACATATTCAATATTGCTTAAATTGCAATATTTCATGGAACTCATATTTATAGGCCTGTACTATTTTCTTGATTGTGAATCAGTTAAACATGCTGATTTTACTTGATAACTGATTCTCTTGCTTATGTCAGTTTGAGATACTTACATGCAATGCTTTTAATGCAGTTCTCCCTTGAAAGATATATTTCCAACAATAAAAGTATGCTATTGATCTTTTAGTCTTTTTTCCATTTCTTAATAAAAACAACTTATTAAAGAAAAAAGACGAGTCCGCAAACTCTGTTGAACATTCCTCTAAATAATAAAACATTCTCCTATTTTTTTCTATTTAGGTTAGACTACTACACTAAATGATCCCAAAAGATTCGCCTATATTGCCAATGACTTTCAGGGTTTGATGAGATCAGATTGATCATGATTCGTAAAACATAGAAAGAAACCTGTGTTGAATAGTATGTAGCATGCATATTTTGCTTAATCTTTTCTATTATCTCTACCTGTCACTTTCTGTTTCTTTTTTATTTATATTCTTTTCACGCATTTTTTTTTCTGTGCCATATTGGTGTACTATTAGTAAGTTTCAATGTGATTGCTGGCCTGACTTCATGCATTCTGGTTAACTTTTTTATTTATTTTCTTTTCATGCATTTCTTTTTTTTTCTCTTGTGCCATATTGGTGTACTATTGGTAAGTTTCAATGTGATTGCTGGCCTGACTTCGTGCATTCTGGTTATACTTGCACTAGCAAAAAAAATTGTTTGGTGGAATAACATTTCAATTTTTTTTCCTATTTCCAGCTGAAACCGTAATATACAGAATATTTTATCACGTGAATAGATCCGGTAATGGCCATATTACCCTCAGGGAGCTGAAACGTTCTAACTTAATTGCTGCAATGCAGCATGCTGATGAGGAAGAGGACATCAACAAAGTTTTAAGGTAATTATTGTAGCTTTTTCATTTTTACGTCTTACTTTGTGAGCTTCTATTGCATACTCTTTTTGGGTAGGAGAGATATTTTTTCAATTGGATTTTGAATGTTGCATATCCCAATTGGATTTCCAATTCCTATTCCAAATCAGGTTTTTTGACTTTCTAATAATTGCAATTCAAATATACATTTCCTATCAGATGACTAACCTATTTGGTCATCTCTATGTGTGTGCATGTGAGAATCCTAATGCAAGGGAATTTCGAGTGAAGGTGCTTCAATGTTGTTTTGAATTATTCAGTAATCAAATGAGTTTTTGGTTTTGTAATATTGTATCTGCACACTTTATCTGTTGTACTAATCTTGCTCATAAGAAGTAGATAAAAGCATGCAATTTTATCTGAAATATGGGTTCTGGAATTGGGAAATATGAAATCCAAATCCAGACTTTACCTGAATTTGAAATTTCGAATTGGCACAAGTTTGGCTTGAAATTCCATGATCAATTTGAATTAACACAAATCAAATTGAATTAAGATATAATAATTGCGCTTATAAAATTTGAGTTTAAGTTTCTTTGATTCGTAGAAGTTGAGGATTCAAAATTCTGTTCAGTACTTTAATGAGCAGTCTAATTTTTCCGTTGGTAAAAATAGTACATTAGTGTGACCAAGTGTTTATGCTCTTGGTTATAGAGAAGAGAGCCTCATAGAATGATTTCTTTTTTGTTCGGATCAAAGGTGATGTACGTATTTCTTGCGAGTCAATAGTATATCAGATGCACTTCAGAAGTGTGTACAATTTTAAATCTCTGGCACATTTTTCCCTTTCTTCTTCTTTTCTTTTTACATTGCTTGCCTTTCATTTCTACCACATTGACATCTCTACCAGCCTTTATTTTTCCATTTCATGATAGCATTTTTTTCTTACTGCAGGTATTTCTCTTATGAGCATTTTTATGTGATATATTGTAAGTTCTGGGAGCTGGATACAGATCACGACTTCTTAATCGACAAAGAGAACCTCATCAGATATGGTAATCATGCACTTACCTACAGGATTGTTGATCGGATATTTTCTCAGGTTTGGAGTCTCTTTGTTCTTATTCAAGTTCATTTTCGCCCTATAAAGAGACTAATTTCTGTTCCTATTTGGGATTTGGCTAAGGTCCCCAGAAAGTTCACCTGTAATGTTGAGGGAAAGATGGGATATGAAGATTTCATTTATTTCATATTGTCAGAGGAAGATAAATCATCTGAGCCTAGTCTTGAATACTGGTTTGTTTTCTCTTTTNCTGCAATCTTATTGTATGTTGAGGTTTTTCTTTGCCTCCCTACACAAGTTATTCAACAGTTTCATTCCCTAATGCCAGTCCATCTCTAGATTTCGTGTTCAATTTGAAATGCATAGAGTATTATAGTGGAAAAAATGGATGAGTTTTTGACAATATTTGCAGAGGTTGTGTCCCAAAGGTACGGAATGGATGTGTAATCATAAAACCGTAAAAAAAAGGATTATTTTGAGAAATCATTTTCACTCATAATATGTTGGTAGGCTGTCATTGTGCCGACTCTGAATGTTTTCTGATACTTTCTGTTTTTACGTTTAATTAGTTAGTGGAGAACTTATTGAAGAATTTACGGTTCTCTTGGTAGGTCAGAGCAGCCCTGTTGTTAGTCATTTGTAGGGTATGGAATTATTTATCAACAAGTAAATCCTTTTTACTGAATCACTGTTTCGTGCATTTCTAGAAATTTGGATTTGGAAAGGTTTAAATGTGTGTAGTTATTTCTAACAGACTTAAGAGTATACCACTTTTGTTGTTCTAACTTGCTCATTCGTTCTGTTTTTCTATAAGTAGGAACCATATGAAGATAAAAAATTGATCAAAGTTCTCTTTCTCCCAGGTTCAAGTGCATAGATTTAGATGGTAATGGGATTATCACAAGGAATGAGATGCAATTCTTTTATGAAGAGCAGTTGCACAGAATGGAGTGCATGGCCCAAGAGCCTGTGCTTTTTGAAGATATTTTATGTCAGATAGTTGACATGATTCATCCAGAGGTGTGGGAACCCTACAGGACACTAATGTCATTATGTATCTTTTCAATTTTTTCTTTCAAAGTGACATCTATTATATTGATATTTCTGATAAGAGCAATGGAGTCTTGCCTTCTATCCTTGTCATCCAGAGATTAAAAAAGTTGCCGAGGCCTGAGGTGATGCGCTCGCCTCATCGAAGTGAGGCGATCACCTAGAAAAAATTAAGATTCATGGATAATGAATAATAACATATAATTCAGGCACACGAAAAAAAAAAAAAAGATAGAAGTCCCAATCGAGAGGTTTTAATTATCGCCAAAAAAGAAAGCCTCAAATTTGGACTATATTAGCTAGCTTTGAGCTACCTTGCCCACCAACTCACCAGAGTATAGAATTTGATTTACAGGAATGAATAGCAAAATCACACACTCTCACTGAGAATATTATCAAAAAAAGGATGACAAGTAGTATTGAATATTAGGTTTCTCTGGTTCTGCAAGAAAAAAAAAGTGGCGAAATTTGACTTATATTGGCTGGCAGCTCCATCAACGTCCAATACTGAATACGATGGGTCAAAACAACTGCCAGAAGTTAAGCACTAGGGGAAAAAACAGAGAAAAGAAATTGAGAAGATATACCTTCAGTCTCAGTTTGTTGGATTAGTTGGATTCAGGGGCCACCGCTCGCCTGAAACCACCTGTATCAGTTTGTCGGGTTCAGATGAAGGGAAAGCATGAACCAGTTGTGGGTTTGGTTAGGGCAAAGAAGTGTAATTGAGATCTATTTAAGGACAAACCCTAAATTGGTGCCCTAAAATTAGGGTTAGCGCCTCTACTAATCGAGGGTAGCTCATTGGTGTCACCTTTCGGAAGTGTGTCTCTCCACAGCTGTTTGAGGCGCCCAGGCCTTGCCTCATGCCATGGCGTCGCCATTTCAATCACTGCTTGTTACTCTTTTTCCGCCATCTGTATGCGATGCTTTGCCTAAAGAGTTTCGATTATGGAATTAATTTTATTTTTGCTGTATCTTTCTAATGGCTATGTTGTCTAATGTACACTTTGGTTGTGTGGAAGGAGGTCTTATAGTAGAAGAAAGTAGCATTAAGTAGTGTGAGATAGGGCATAATCTACCGCTTGTAGTTTTTGTTAACTAGACCATTCGTTTTAACTATTTGTTTGTTAGTTATATGTCACTGCGATGACATCTCATGACATGAAGACTTATTTCTTCTGCAGGACGAGAGCTATCTTACATTACGAGATTTAAAAGGAAGCAAACTTTCAGGCAGTGTTCTCAATATCCTTTTTAATCTTAACAAGTTCATGGCTTTTGAGACACGCGACCCATTTCTTATTCGACAGGTAACACTATAGCAACTTTATTACTAGGAATGCTTAATAATGCTCTGTTCAGAACGTCGTTTACAGTCCCAGGGTTGTGCAGTTATTGACCCTTTAATTCCTAACAGGAGCGTGAGAACCCAAATTTGACAGAGTGGGACCGCTTTGCACATAGAGAATATATCCGCCTTTCAATGGAGGAAGATGCAGAAGATGCCTCCAATGGAAGTGCAGATGTTTGGGATGAATCACTTGAAGCTCCGTTTTAAATTTTGCTTGGTGAGATCTTTATTCCTGTTAAGAAATTAAGTTGTCTTTCTGTATTAAACTTTGCTGGAAAATGTCTCTGTTTAAATATGTTCATTATCATACTTGTATTTTTACAATCTTAAATTATCCCAGTAGTAGAAATAAGGTTATGTAAATATGGAAAAGGTTTTTATGTTATTATAAACTTGTTAGATCTAATTTTTAAAGCCTAAGAATAATATGAATATGGATTTGCACAGTGGTAACTTGAAAGAAACAATATGTTTCCAACATGGCATGCAAATTCATTAGGCTCCCTTGTGAATTTGATTCTCGTTCCTCGCACTGTTCTAAAAATTGGCCTAGGCGGCCGCCTAGGCGGCGCCTCCGATTTGTACAAATCGGCAGAAAAAATCGGCCAGGCGGCTAGGCGGCGCCTAGGCGGGCCTAGGCGGCCATAGGCGCTCCTAGGCGGCCTTGGCGGGCTCGGCGGCCAGGCGGTTAGGCGGCGTCTAGGCGGGCGTAGGCGGACCTAGGCGCTCCTAGGCGGGCTCGGCGGCAATTTTTCATTTTTTTTTTAATTTTTTTTTATTTTTTTAAATACTAATTACATTATTTTGTTCTCATGTTTTCTTTAATATATATTAATATTGTTATTTGGACTTTGGTGTGTGAATTTATTATATGTTGAGATAATTTTATTTTGTAGGTAGTTAAAATAAATAAAAAATAAGGTATTTACTATTGATTTCTGGGCCCCGACTAGGCGCCGCCTAGGCCCCGACTAGGCGCTCTAGGCGCTAGGCACTGGTCGAGCGCCTAGCGGACGCCTAGCGACTTTTAGAACACTGGTTCCTCGTAATGTTTTTCTCCTTCATCTCCTATGTAATCAACGAATATTTTGGTGCACGTACCAGAAGGATCTTTTAGTCCATTATGTAAATGGTTGCATGATTGCTTGAAATTGAAGTTTCTTTGGTTTGCCAAATTTGAAATAAAAGTTTCTGATTTCAAAATGGTGGGTTAATGGCGTTGGTTTGAGTGCGGATGTAATTTGATTTTTGATGTGAGTTAGTTTGTGGTAGCTAGGGAATAGTGTGATGTGATGCGGTAAGGGTAATCATTTTGGTGTTCATCTTTCGGTCATTTTGATAGGGCTCGGCTGGCTTTTTTACTAGTGGATACTGATAGGCTTATCTCACTAGTAACAGACTACGTCACATCTCTTGCTCTGTAATGCATAAAACAAAGCACGAGTTAGTATGAGATTTTATCACGTGGTAGTTCTTCTTCTTCAGTTTCTGAAGCGGAAAAGTTGTTGAGTTTCCGTTATCAGATGACCTGTGATCCTCTTTTCCATGTATTAAACTTTTGCTACCAAAAACCTTAGATGAATTAGTACGTTTGCCAACATTGTATCCGTATAGACCTCTTTTACATCTACGGTACATTGATTTTCTCTCGTGCTGATGGGACGTGGCACTTGTTGCTATCTTTGTTGTGTTCATCTTTCACTGCAAGGGGTGTACAGATTTCTGAATATTGTTCACAATTTGAAGGATGAATTTGGCTAGAATCATCCATAATTTTACATGGCACCGCCAAACTAGGATTTTTCGAAACATGCCTTCCTACATCTGAATATTGGAGTGACCAAAGGCTGACCCATCCCATTTCCGACCTCTTGTGATGGTCGGCTGCCATCTCGCTACTGTGTACCTCCAGATAACTGTTGTCGCTGCTGCTTCTGCCTCTTTTTTTTTTCTGATTATTTTTCTGTGCTATATGCAACTTGGCCGCTACCTATATTTTATTTTAACTTTTATTTTTTTTATTTGTTTCTTTTTTCTTTTTCATAATAGTTTTTCTGTTCCTAATATTTTATCCCTTTCCGTCTCTTTTTGCTTACTTTGCCTGTTTTTTTATTTTCATTTTGCCGTTGCTTTTTTTTTCCTCATTCTGTTTTTTTTTTCCTTATCTTTCCTTTTGCTGTTCTTTGTGACGCTGCCTGCCTGCTTCTGGCTCATATCAGTTTCTAATATCATCTCACAGATTCCAATTTTCTCATTCTGTTTTTTCCTTATCTTTTTCCCTTTTCCTTTTCTCATTCTGTTTTCTCCTTATCAGCTTCTACTCTAATAAGAGTAATGCTATTTATTATCTGTTTCTAATATCATCTCACATATTCCAATTTTTTATTTTTTAGGTGCTATCATTGAAACTAATGTGTTGGGTAATAATCCCCCTCCATTTTATTTGTGACATGTTTCTATCTTCATGGAGATAATTGTGGTTGATTTTTTATTTGAACGTAAATATGCACTTGCACAATCTATATCATTTTTTATGTTTTGCATTTTGGTGTCTTATGTTGCCAATGCCTCCTCTCGCCCTGTGGCTGTTCCATAGCAAATTGCCTCAGACCGCCATTTGCCATTTAAAACTATGGAATCATCCTTTGGATTTTTTTTCGCATACTCAATTCTGCCTTTACCCTATTTAGTTCGAGTTGCTGCTACAAATGATGAAATTCCTCTCTAGTTATTCATGTTGCAGTGATTGTATCATTGTCATGCACTCCAACCAATGTTCTAAAGCAACTGTTGGTCTTGAGTACCAATTGAAGTAATTATGGAATAAAGTAAACCGACTCCAAACACAACCAAGATTGCATAGGGAGAAATCAAGGAAAACTGATTTCAACATAAAGTTTTAGTCTGACTGATTTCCTAGTACAACATACAAAAATCTATGTACGAGTCGATCACTCTTATGTATATAATCATCAATACGTATTCTGGGCTCATTTATTCCATAGACTTTTGGATTACTCAACATCATTTAGGTCTTTGACTGATATCTTTGGTTCTTGGGTAAAACGGTGGGTTTGAATAACTTTTATCATGGCAGCATCAGTTTAAATGGAAGTTGAGAATTGAGGGTATCTGCAACCTGTCCAAGTTTTCATTTGCATCCCTTTTTCTGTGATAAGAGTTTCCTAGTTTACTTACACTCTGCTCTGGATGTAGTTAATGATATGCCATGAGAAGTTGTTTTGTGAAACATGTAAATAATTTAATTGTTGATAACTACCCTTCGCTGATTAGTTGTTGCAATCTATATTTCTGTCTTCAGGTGTCTGTTGAGTCTTCTTTCACTTTGCATCACACTGGCTGAAAAGCAGGGAAGCAGTAATTGTGTGGGACAAGATAGGACTCAAAATGATGTGTTTGCCTCAGGAATTTTAAGTTAAGCAGCCAAGACATTTTTGTTATTGCTACAGTGGGGCTCTCTGAAAATGGCTTGGCCATTTACATATACACAGATTATGTTTACCCTACAGTTTTAGCACTTAAAATAGCACAGTTGTGATAATATGTCTATTAATTATTTCTTGAGTTATGGTCTCTGTAGGTACTTTTTTTTTTCCTTTTTTTTTTCTTTTCTGCATAAAACTCCGTCTGTTGTACGGTTTCTTTAATGAGTTGTATGACTGAGTGCATGCATGCACCTTAGAATATTAGTTAGTTGATTGTTTCGTCTGTCATTAATTCAAGTTTGGAGATATTTTGGAAGGTGAGATGTATGAATTATATGTCAGTGTTAATTTGATTGAAACTAACAATACTAAATTAAAACAGAGGTGCTTCACCGATAGCTAGGATTAAGGAAAAAAAAATTTAACCTCATAAAGTGCCATTTTTAAAGGTTATCCTATAATTTATTTATTCTTTTTTACAATTTGTCTCCCAATGTGTCGAAGCTGACAACTTGTCTCCTCGATTGAAAATCTTAATATGGCACAAAAGAGTTTTTAATTCAATTAATGATAAATTTTAAATTAACCTTTAGAATTGATTTAGGGCTTTTAAAGCTCATGGTGAGACGAACAAAATGAGATATGATGTGTCGATTTCTGAAAATTGATACCTCTATAATCGATCTACGAAGATAGTAGGAGCACGTGTGTATAGAAAAAAATTCAATTCAAGTTTTTTGAAAATCAAGATATCTGATTTTCAATTGGAGGTGTCATTTGAAAGCTAGTGGGACCAATTTTCTAACACGTAAATCTTATGAAAATCCAACGGTCGGATTTTTATCAGTATTTAGAAAATTACTGATCAATAGTTAGCTTTTTTTTAGGCCACTAACCGAAATTCGACCGTTGGATTTTCATAAGATTTACTTCGATAGAAAAGTCGTCCTCCATGCTTTCAAATGACACCTCCCAATAAAAAATCGGATATCTTGATTATTAGAAAACTTGAATTGAAATTTTTTCTATACACACGTGCTCCTGCTATCTTCGTGGATCGATTTTAGAGGTATCAATTTTTAGAAATTGACAAACCATACCTCATTTTGTTCGTCTCGCCATGGGCTTTAAAAACCCTAAATCAATTTTAAAGATTAATTTAAAATTCATCATTGAGTTAAAAACTCTTTGGTGCCATATTAGGGTTTTCAATTGAGAAGGCAAATTGTCAGTTTCGATTACATTGGGAGGCAAATTGTCAAAAAAAAAAAAAATTATATGGCAAATTCTAAAAAATAACATACTTTGTGAGGTTAGAAAAATTCTTACCTAAATAAAAACCACGTATTAACAAAATACGTTTTCTTAATTTTATTTTTTAGTGAAAAACGTATTCCTTGAATACGTATTTCAATTAAATTTGTTTAATTTTTTGAAAAACATATTGTCGGAAATGTATATCCAATTTTAATTTAAAATCGTATTTACAAAATACGGTTTTATGAAAACCCCAAATTAATTTGAAACCCTAAAGCCCTAAATTTATTTTAAACCTAATTCAATTTATGTTTTATAAAACGTATTTCATGAATACGTTTTATAAATATAAAACGTATTTCATTAATACGGATTTTAATATTAATTAATTTTTAAGAAAAAATTAAATTAAAATAAAACGTATAACTGAAATACGTTTTCTAATATAACAAAAAATTAAAAGCGTATTTGCAATATACGTTTTTTAACAAAATATAAGTACGAAAAAATCTTCTCCTCCACCACTTTGCACGATCAAAACTGCGAGAACAAAAAAAAAAACTTCACTTCCTTCCATATTCTTCACCTGAAAATATAAAAAATAAAAAATAAAAAATTAACAGTCAATCGATTCGGAGAAGAGGTTAGTTGTTATTTTAATGTAATGTAATTACATTTTTTTTGTTGTTTATGAATGTGTAAGAAATATTTGTTGGTTTTGATGAGTATAGTTTAGAAAAGATTTATTGTTGATTTAATAGTTGTGTTAAAATTATAGATTGTTCTTGGATGATGGGTTTCGGTGTATGTTGAGAATTTTTACGGAAATTGGATGATTTGTATTGTATGGTTGGATTATGAGAATTAGGGTTTTGGAGAGTTATTTTATAAAAGAATTGGTGATTTTTTATTTTTTATTTTTGTTATTGTAGTATTAATTGGAAATATTTAGCTTGATTTGAGTAAAAGAATAATTGAATTTTTTGGGATATTATGTGTTGTTGTAATTGGGAAGAATTGAAAGTGTATTATATGTTATTGATGAATTTTATTTTTTGGTTGTGGGAATGATAAAAGAATAATTGAATTTTTTGGGTGTTGGGTTAGAAAGTATGTGTTGTTGTAATTGAAAAAAATTATTTTTTGCAACAGGTATAAATGGCGTCTACCGGACCATACTTTGTTAATGTGTATTGGAATCATCCCAAGGAGTTGTTATATTATTTTTCAGATTTTAAAAACTCTCCGGATGGTTCATTTAGCATTGGAGAGAAGATATCATTGAAATAATTGGTAGATATTCTTTATGAAAATTTTGGGTTTCGTCGAGATGGTTGGATAATTGAGGAGATTAGTTTACTGACTAACCAACCCGATGATTCATGGAATATTGGAAACCTGAATACTGATAGTGCTCTTCAGTGGATATATAATTTTCCCCCTTTCTCCTATGTGTATTTTCATTTAGAGTTGAAGCAGGTTACGCATGCACCTACAGAGGTTACGCAGTTTGAGGATGTTGCCCCTTTTTACTGGGGAGTGGTTGATGTTGAGGGTACGTCCACTTCACATGTTCGTAATTTTGGCGAAGGGACAAGCTCAACAGTTAGAGAATGCGCTAATGAGAAAGAAAGTGATGATGATTGCATTCGCGGTGAAGACGATTTCACAGATGGTACCTCGGAAACGGAATCGGATAGATTAATAAACGAGGAGAGTGAACCAGAATTTATTGAAGAACACCCATTTTCTAGTAGCGGTCAGCACGTGTATCGCGAGATGGGTGAGTGGGACCCGACGTGTGTAGACCGGGATGAGTATGCCTTGCCAGTCTGGGATGGGCATGTCGAGACTATCTGTTTGGGTACTGTTTTCCAGTCCAAGGAAGAAGCACAGATGGGTATCATGAGTTGGAACGCTAGTAGGTTGAGGGAGGTTAAGACAACCTATTCGAATAAGAAATGATTCAAGGTGGTGTGCACATCTAACAAAGATCAACCTTGTCCGTGGAGGGCTCGGGTGACGCACTGCACATGGGTTCATGAACTGTGGGAAGTAACAGAATGGACTGAGAGGCACAATTGTATGCAAGAAGTCGAATAAAATGACCACAGAAATGTAACCGCCACAATGATCTCAAATCTTGTCATGACCAAGATTCAAAAGAAACCCGACTACAGTGTTACCCTGATCCAGGAGGATGTTAAAAAATGTTGGAAAGTCGATGTGAGCTTCAAGAAGGCATGACACGAGAGGAAAAAGGCCATCGATCGTTTGTATGGCACTTGGGAATCGAACTTCGCACAACTCCCTCAGTAAGAAAATATTTATTAAAAATGTACGTGTTATTTGTCACTATGTTTATGTATTGACGATTAGGTTTTGTAACGTGCAGGTTTTTTGCGGCGCTTCAAAGAGCGAATCCCACTACAATTGTAGAGTGGGAATGGCAGGGTGGGGAAATGACGGCCCACTATCAGCACAGAGAATTCAAATTTGTTTTCTGGGCATTTGGTCCCGCCATTCAGACCTTCCAGAGATGCCCGCCGGTAATTAGCATGGACGACACACATTTGCGTGGCTCGTACAAGGGGAAGTTGCTTGTGGCCGTTGCACAGACTGCGAATAAGCGGCTATTGTCAATCGCCTATGCGATTGTGGATGAAGAGAGCCGAGAAAGCTGGTCATTTTTCCTGACAAATCTCCGGCAACATGTTGTCGACGACAGACATATATGCTTTCTTTCGGACAGGATGCGGGCTTACAGAGTGCGGTGGAATCATTGGAAGCTTGGCAAGAACCCGCTGCATATCACCGGATTTGTCTTCGACACCTTCGGAGCAACGTGGTTACTAGGTTCAGGAATAACAAAATTCGAAATTGGTGTTGGGAGTTGGGTTCACAGGTTTTAACGAAAAAATTTGAACAGATACGATCGCGGCTTTCCGATTTTAATCCGGACACATACGATTACCTGTTCGGAATTCCTCTGGACAAGTGGACCCTGTTTGGAGACGGAGGACGTAGATGGGGTACTTTGACAACCAACATGTCCGAGAGTTACAACAACGTCCTGAAAGGTGTTAGGTTCTTGCCCTGCCGAGCTTTGGTACACGCCACATTCATGAAAACTGTGGACTTGTTTGAGAAGGAACAAAAGAAGTCCACGAGATGCAGTAATGCCATTGCTAGTGCTCACTATGCCGCTTATTGCGAATTGGAGACTACGGCCGCAACTCATGAGGTGCGATGTTCGAACGCAGAGAGATCCCTGTACAAGGTGACAACCGGTCTACGGGCTCATGGTAGAGGGGACAAAAGGTATATGGTTTATTTATTTATTGTATAATTTTTATTTTTTTATTTTGGTTCATTAAAATTTTTAGTTGTTTATAAATATAATTAAATGTAGAAAAACAGGTATAAAGTTTCGTACGACCGGATGCGTTGTAGTTGTCTGAAGTGGCAGACACACAGAAAACCATGCTCTCATGCTATAGCTGTGTGTCGTAAATAAAAGCTCCACCAAAGTTCTTATACGATCCCCACTTTTGGACAGAGAACTGGGTGGCTCAATTTTCTAATTGGAGTTTTGCTCCGAAAGGTGATCCAGACACATGGCCGCTGGTCGGATGGAACTTACTATCACATTGGGAGTGGATCATCACGAAGGCTAGACCCGATCGCGTGCAAACGAAGCGTCATCGAATGCAAATGGATCGTCGGGCCGCCGGAATGATAGAGGGCAGTGTAGTAGATGTGGTAATCCAGAGCATTTTGTGGATGACTGTCCGTCCTCACATCCTCGCACTGATAGATCTAGACTCAGTGATGAGTGGGGAAACTAGATTTGTTAGTGTTTATTTTTTGAATGTTGGACTATTTTTTTTTATTGTTTACTTTGATTTGTTGGACTATGTTTGGATGATATATTTTTGTTATGTTGGACTGTATATGAGTTGATTTGTTTGTTTATTTTTGGTTTAGTTGGTTGTTTTGAATATTTGTAACAAGTTTTAAATGGTGAAACAATAGAAAGAACAAGTTTTTTTTTTTTTTTTTTT
>BKCP01004672.1:557163-590761 GCA_008636005.1 Striga asiatica | reverse complement strand
CTTCACATGCACTCACTTTCTTCACATGCACTCACTTTATTCACATCTAATTTATAGCTTGTCGGTAAATAATTACATGCACTCACTTTATAGCTTGTCGGTAAAGAATTATCTTCTTTCTTTGTTCAAATATATTCTATATATACTATCTGCATTACAATGAACATCACACAAATTTCTCTACATTAACTATTTTATCTTTGTTTCCTGAAAGTGTGCCCATAATTTACAAAATGTCTCAAAATGAAAACTCTTCAACTGATTCAGATTCTAGCTCTAATTCTTTCCACATCCCTGAATATGATGAATGGGAGGAACGAGCAAGACAACACAATCATCAAATTGATAGGATCATTGAAAATATAATCATACACAATCCTAATCTGATTGTAGGCACTCCAATGCCAACAACCAGAAGGAGGAGGAGGTATTGTAATAGAGAACGTGAGATTGGTGAGGAGCGTTTAATGAAAGACTACTTTGTGGAGGTGCCGACATACAGTCCAGAGATGTTTTGACGGAGATTTCGCATGCATAAAGCGGTATTCCTTCGTATAGTGGAGGCCATCTCAGCAAATGATGAATATTTTCAACAAAGGCGTGATGCCACAGGAAGACGAGGCCTTTCACCCCTACAAAAATGTACTGGAGCAATGAGGGTGCTTGCATATGGGGCATCATCTGATGTTGTTGATGAATACTTACGAATGAGTGAAGCTGTGACAAGAAAGTCCCTTTTACATTTTATCGATGGAGTCATTTCCTGCTTCGGTGAAAGGTATCTGAGAAGGCCTAATGAAGAGGATCTGACAAGGCTTCTCCATGTTGGGGAACTACATGGTTTTCCAGGCATGATTGGTAGTATTGACTGCATGCATTGGAAATGGAAAAATTGTCCCACAGCGTGGGCTGGGCAATATACAGGGAGAGGTGGAATTCCAACAATTATTTTGGAAGCTGTTGCATCATATGATCTATGGATATGGCATGCGTTCTTTGGAACACCAGGTTCGTGCAATGATATTAATGTATTACACCGATCTCCTATTTTTACTGATGTGTTAGAAGGTCGATCACCAAAAGTTAGTTATAAAGTGAATGGTCGTCAATATGATAGAGCATATTACCTCACTGACGGCATATATCCTTCGTGGGCTGCATTTGTCAAGTCAATAACTGCTCCACAGACCCAAAAACACAAATTGTTCGCTCAACAACAAGAGTCTGCTAGAAAAGATGTTGAGCGAGCATTTAGAGTTTTACAAGCTCGTTTTGCATATCTTCGACGTCCATGTCTCATTTGGGATAAGGAAGTGATGGGAAAAATAATGATGGCTTGTATCATTATGCACAATATGATAGTGGAGGATGAACGAGACACATACCAAAACTATTATGATCCCACAGAATTTCTTACGGATATACCTACAAGAGTCCAATCACAAGATGTTGAACTCAACTACTCTACACAACGCATTTCGAGTTTATCTGCTTATATGATCAATGGGGATCAACTTCGCAACAGAGAAGCTCATCGTTCTCTTCAAAATGATTTGATTGAGCACATATGGGAAAAATTCGGAACTCGCAATTAAATATGTAATTTTCACTTCTGTTGTAATTTTATGTAACTATTTGTAACTCAGTTTATTTATTTCTAATTTTATATTTGAACTCTTATAATTTTTATTTTATTGTTAAGTTAAATATCTATTATTTAAATGAACGGTAATATTTTTACATTATAATTATATATTTTTGTTAGTTTTAAATTTAATACAAATTAATATATCTAATTTTATTTAAAAATAAAGTGAAAATAAAAAATATTAGGTTGAGTTGGTGTCATGGATAAAAGTAGAAATAGAATTGGGTTGTGGGTTGTATAAGTGGAAGAGAGAGAAATGAGTATTTTATTAAAAGAATTGGGTTGGGTTGGGTTGAGTTGGGTTATGAATAAAAATAGTCTTACTCTACTTTTAGGGACATCGTGGTCATTTGTTCTGTACATGGTATTATATTTTTTTATTTTACCGCACACGCGACAGATCGAAAGAGATTGAAGAAAGATATTGTTAATGGTAGTATGAGGTAATCCGAGCTCATCTGAGGTAATCTGAATAGTTGTTGGTGTTGCATCCTTTTGGTGGGTGAGATAATCCGAGGTAGTTTGAATAATTGTTGTTAGGCTAATTATGCAAAGATTTGTGTGTGTTTGTGTTGTGCTCGTTTTCCGCCACCTAACACACTATAGATAGAGGTGAACAAATTCAGATGCCCGTTCTTCCTTTTTATTTTGCTTTCTCTTTAAGTTGTAAAATTTTTTCCTATATAATTTTGTTTTTATCTAATCGAATGTGAGTGTTTTGGTTTTGGTGTTTTGGTTTGTATCATTTGAGTGAAATAAGATTAAGCTCAGTTGTTTTTTTATTTTTTTATTTTCTTAAAGATAAATTAATACCATTAATGGGTGAGCTTCCGAAGGGAAGTAAAACGACAAAGTTGATGCCTGTTACTTCACATTCGTCACCGTCCGCAAAGCTAAACCCGTCTGAGATTGGAATCGGTTATTGGGCTACAGCCAAAGGACGAAATTATCCGGAAGTCTAACCCAATTTTCTGTCTGAAAAGAGGAGGAAAAAGGTTATTGATTATCTTCATCTGAACAAGATTGAATATGCATTCTCACCAAAGTAAGAATTATTATTGCATCTTTTTTTTTTTTTTTTTCTCATTTTGTTTTTTCCTTGTTCGTGTCGCTTTGCATGATTATTCTCGTCCCTGTAACATTGTCCTGAATTCTATTCTTCCAGGCCAATTATTTTACTATCACCTTGCTGCAACATTCATTGGGATGATCTTAATGATTAAAAAAGTGTCTGTTTATTCTATCACAAAATACTATTTCCATTTTATGAAGAATGGTTGGCTGCAATTGAAGCTGCCAGAAAGTAAGTCATACTCCATGTTTGGAATGTGGTTTGAGAAGAATATGTATAAATGCCTTTGATATTTGAGATCAAATAAATTGCACTGAGATAATTTATTTGGGAGATGGTGCTAAAAATGCTTCGTTTACTTAAACAATACTTTGGCAGAATTTGTAATTTGTGGCAATTTGATAGATCTAGGGTTTTTGTTTACAGAGAAAAGGAGAGAACCCGAGATAGGAGAGAGAAAATATAAAACTGTATTGAAAATTATAATGAATGAATTGTCTTTTACAAATGTACATTGGGTATTTATACCCTAATGCTAAATAAGGCTATAATGGGAAAATTACAACTTGTACAATACAACTTAAATACAATATCTAATACCCCCCGCAAGATCAACATGTATATTATTCATGTTGAGCTTGGGAACCAAATGAGTAAAAATCTGATTTGAGACAGGTTTGGTAAATAAATCAGCCACTTGGTCTTTGCTTTGGATATGTTGCAATGTAATGATCCCAGCAGCTATCTTTTCTCTAATCCAATTGGATGTGTTTTGTTCTTTCATGGAAAACAGGATTATTGGCAATTGCAATGGCAGAATTACTATCTGAAAAAATAGTCACAGGAGATGTGCGAGACAAATTAAGATCAGACATAAGATAAAGTAACCATTGTACCTCACATGAAGTGGCAGCAAGTGCCCTATATTCTGCCTCTGCAGAAGATCTACTAACAGTATTTTGTTTCTTAGATTTCCATGAAATAAGAGAATTACCCAAAAACACAGAATATCCTGTTATACTTTTCCTAGTATCCAAGCAACTAGCCCAATCACTGTCACTGTAAGCTGATAAGAGTAAAGAGGAATTTCTGGGAAAGAAAATACCTTGGCCAACTGTACCCTTGACATACCTGAGAATCCTGTGTGCTGCTGCAAGGTGTTGTGTTGTGGGCTGTGACATGTATTGAGAAAGGGCTTGAACACTGTAACTAATATCAGGTCTGGAGATAGTTAAATAAAGAAGCCTGCCAACTAGTCTTCTATACTCAGTTGCATTAGTGAGAACAGAATCATTAGAGTGAGCAGTAAGGTGTATAGAAGCATTCATTGGGGTTGTAGCAGGTTTGCATGCAAGAAAACCAGTGTCTTTGAGAATGTCCAAAGCATACTTTCTTTGGCACATATTTATGCCTTTTGAAGAATGTGCAAATTCTAAGCTCAATATATATTTCAGTTCCCCAAGATCTTTTATAGTAAAACATTTATGAAGATGATCCTTTATTTTGGTAATCTCAAGTAAGTTATTGCCACATAAAATGACATCATCAACATAAACTAACAAGGCCATGAAAGAAGAAGTTTCAGCATTGCATAAAGTGAAGAGAGAACAATCAGCAACTGATTGTTTAAAACCATAAGAGAGTAAGCAAGTGGTTAGTTTTTGAAACCATTGTCTAGATGCCTGTTTAAGACCATAAAGGCTCTTAATAAGTTTACAAACTCTTTGATCAGAGGGTTTACAGTAACCTGGTGGAGGTTTCATGTAAACTTCTTCATCTAAGTCACCATGCAAAAATGCATTATTTACATCTAGTTGGTGTATATGCCAATGTTTGATAGATGCAAGTGCAATGAGGAATCTGACAGTTGAAATTTTTGCAACAGGTGAAAAAGTTTCAAAATAATCAATTCCTTCCTCTTGAGTGTAACCCTTGGCAACTAATCTAGCTTTGTATCTTTCAATAGATCCATCAGATTTGTATTTGATTTTAAAAACCCATTTACATCCAATGCAATGTTTTCCTTTTGGTAAATGAGTTAATTGCCAAGTGTTAGTCTGTTCAAGAGCATCTAATTCCTTTTTCATAGCTATTTGCCAAAGAGGATCTTTGGCAGCTTCTGAATAGGATTTAGGTTCAGAATTGCATGTTATGGATGTAGTAAAACATGAATGATTATGAGAAAGTTGAGAATTAGATAAGAAAGAAGATATAGGATATTTAGTGGATGTTTCAAGTGTGCTGAAGGATGTGTTAGAAGAGGGATTTGGAAGGGAGTGTTGATATATGTTTAAGTAGGATGGAGGTTTTGATGGTCTTGTGGATCTTCTTATCTGAGGTGGAGGAGTAGGTCCCACATTGTTAGTGTCTGGCTGTTGTGTTTGAGTGGCTGGCTGAGATAAGGTAGGTTAAGTATATGTATTGGTTGATGAAGATGGGATAACAGTTGTATGAAGTGTTTGAGGTGGTTGAGTGTTTTGAGATTTATAAGTATGGGGGAAGGGTGGAGGTGTTGGAAAATAAAGGTTCATTTGTTTGAACAGGGTTTTGAAAAGGGAACACATCCTCATAAAATAGCACATTCCTTGAAATTAATATTTTCTTAGTATCTAGGTTATAAAGTTTATATCCTTTATAACCCAATGGATACCCAAGAAGTACACATTTAGAAGATCTAGGATCAAATTTAGATCTGTTTACCTGTAGTGTAGAAGCATAGCAAAGGCAACCAATGACTCTGAGGTGGTCATAAGTTGGTTTTCTGTCATAAAGCATCTCAAAAGGAGTTTTGTTATGTAAAACAGCAGTAGGAACTCTGTTAATCAGATGTACAGCAGCCAAATGCAGTCAATCCAGAAACAAATAGGCAAATTAGCATGAAACAGAATGGCTCTTGCAACTTGTAATAGGTGTTGATGTTTTCTCTCAACTCTACCATTTTGTTGAGGATTTTCAACACAGCTTGTTTGATGTATTATTCCATTGTTTGTATAAAAATCATGTAAGAGAAATTCAGTGCCATTATCTGTTCTAATGACCTTTATTTTTCTATCAAACTGTGTAAGAGCCATTTTAACAAATTGATGCAAACATTGTTTTGTATCAGATTTCAGTTTAAGAGGATAAACCCAAGTAACTCTACTGAAATCATCAACAATGGTAAGAAAGTATCTGTAACCATCATGAGAAGAAATGGAGAAAGGACCCCAAACATCACAGTGAATCATGTCAAAAGTATGTGATGCAGTAGATGTACTATGAGAGTAAGAAAGTTTCTTTTGTCTTGCAAAATGACAAACATCACATGGTTTAGAAGATAAGTCTGTACATGAATCAGTAGTAAGATGTAATTGTTGCAGTCTTGAGTAGGACAAATGGCCTAATCTATGATGCCATGTGACAGGATCAACAATAGTATTTGTTGCAGTAATTACAGGTAAATGAGTATGGGTTACAGAGTTTGTAAGTGTAGGTACAGGGAAATGTGTATGGGTTACAGAGTTTATATGATGCTCAGGAGTAAATGACAAGTGATAAAGACCATCTCTCAAATCAGCAGAACCAATCATTTGTTGGTTGGTTAGATCCTGTAACATACAGTGAGATGACAAGAATTGGACCATGCAATTGTTGGTTGAAACCAGTTTAGAAACAGAAACCAGATTGAAATGAAAGCTGGGGACATATAAAGCATCATGAAGCACAATAGATGATGAAAACTGGATATGACCTTTAAGGATTGCCTTAGTATGATTACCATTTGGCAAATTAATATTGATATTGACATGAGTAGGAGGATAAGTAAAAAATGACATGTCACATATCATGTGGTCAGTTGCACCTGTATCTAATATCCAAGTATTCTTACACAGATTTCTAGATGCTATGCAAGAAATTGGAGTAGATGTACCTGAAATAACTGGTATAGCAGTGGCCACAACAGGATTAAGCATAGATGGTCCTTGATCACTCTTTTTAGCATCCTGAGATCTCTTGAAAGCCATGAACTCATAAAGAAGGTCATTAGTAATGGAGTTTGATGTATCAGTATTAGCAGCAGAGTCTGTGATGGTTAAGTTGGCAGAATGATGTTGGGGATTTTGTCTTGGGCCTTTAGGACCAAGCCAATTGGCTGGATATCCTATGATTTGAAAACATTTGTCTGCAGTATGGCCATTATATCCACAATGTGAACATTTGAGTTTCTTTCTGTCTTTGTTATGTGGTTTCTGTGATTGAGGTTGTTGTTTGGACTGAGGGTAATTGGTTTTGGCAAGCATTACCATAGAATCAGAAGGGCCAGAGGTGTTGTGCAGGGATCTTTGGGATTCTTCTTGAAGAAGGAGGGAGTAGACTTTGGAAAGAGAGGGAATAGGTGTGGTTAACAAGAAATGGCTTCTCAAGGCAGAAAAAGAATCATTCAAGCCAACTAAAAACTTCATCACAGAATCATTCTGCTGAGATACAGACATAGCATCAAAAATACCACATGTACAAGAATTGAAAGCACCGCAGTTACATTTAATCAGAGGCCTATATGTGAGATATTCATCCCATAAGGCTTTGAAAACATTGTAGTATTGAGTAACCGACATAGATCCTTGATCAATAGTGCTAAGTGATTTCTCCAATTGAAAAACCCTAGGTCCACTACTCAAGGCATAGCGATTCTTCAACTCAACCCACACATCAGATGCAGAAGTAAAAAATAAGAGAGATTGTCTAATCTCTTTGCAGATTGAGTTAAGAAGCCATGAAAGGACCAAGTTATTAGCACGTGACCAAGAGACATAGAGATTAGGGTTACCAGTCGACGACGGAGGAGTAAGAGTGCCGTCAATGAATCCGCCTTTGTTCTTGACACTCAAGGCCATGACCACCGCGTGCGACCAGGAAACATAGTTGTCGCCGTTGAAGAGATCGGCAACAATAAGAGCGCCGGGGTTGTCGCTTGGGTGTAAGAAGTACGGCGAAGATGGATCGTCCGATGGATTGGTAGCCATAGATCGAAAACAGAATCAACTGTGGATAGATCGTCTCTGAAATCGACGAAGAAAGCAGCGGAAAAACGGATCGGATCGATTATCCGGCGAATGATACCATGATAGATCTAGGGTTTTTGTGTACAGAGAAAAGGAGAGAACCCGAGATAGGAGAGAGAAAATATAAAACTGTATTGAAAATTATAATGAATGAATTGTCTTTTACAAATGTACATTGGGTATTTATACCCTGATGCTAAATAAGGCTATAATGGAAAAATTACAACTTGTACAATACAACTTAAATACAATATCTAATACAATCTAAACGATGTAAACCTTGTTATGTATTCAAGGTGTCTACTTTAATTGTCTCCTGGTGTTATTTTGCCATTATTATCTTTAGTCATCTACTTATTAAGTATCCATAAACTACAGTCCGGTCTTCTAGGACAAGAGGATCTCTCAAGAAGTTAATGGAGATGCTTAGGGTGAGGTATGCCCAGTGAAATTCTAACTGCAAATAACTTCTACCTGGCAATATATATTACTAACATTGGCGTTACTTATTTGTATTTCAGGACTTTTTCAAGATCATGGGAGGTTGTGACAAGCAAGATTTCCCTATAAAGCATGGTCGTGTGAGGCTTTTGTTCCAATGAGGTATTTGAATAAAATTTTCTCCACCCCCTATAATTATATAGTTTATGACCCTGAAACATCCTCCCACCTCAATTACACAAAAGTGTATCCATCCTAAGAAGTCACTCCTTGCTTCTGTGGTTTTGGAAGGGGGCATGGAAAACGCAGGACGAAGTCAGTCTGTGGGTGTATTGTGAGCCCTGACCTCTGTGTTCTCAATTACCATATGTTATAATTTAAGATGTCCTATCGAGGCATTCATATATGTATAATAATACTAATTATATTTCCACTACTCGTGAATAGATTTCTTGTGCAGTGAAGGCCGATAGTTTTCTATGCTTTGTCCAATCAAACTTAAATTCCATGCCACTTCTACTACCACCTTCTTTGTTCCACCGAGGCTTATAATAAATATTGGTTTTGTTAATGACCGAATTTGAGAAATATGTTTCCAGAACTTAGGGGTTTTTATACGAACTATTGTTGATTGGTTGAGTGACTTCTAGGATGTGAGTTCACGTAACCTTTACCTGGCCTATTGATTTTGAATTGTGATGGAGTTTCATTCTTTATCAAGTGGATATATAAATCACATACATTTGGGTTGATATTTGTTTTTGAGTTTGTCTGATTTGGCATTAAAGTTTGTTGAGAAAGTGTTGAATTATGTATTTGTTATTATGTTGATTCAATATGACCCGACGGACGCGGACGACCTAAACAACGACCAGCATCTTCCGATGAGATGAGGCGACCCAACCTTAAGTCGACGGCGTAAGTTAATGTAACTTAATCTGGCCAATTGATTTGAATTGTGATGGAGTTCCATTCTTTATCAAGTGGATATATGAATCATATACATCTGGGTTTATATTGTTTTTGAGTTTGTTTGATTTGGAATTAAAGTTTGTTGAGAAAGTGTTGAATTATGTAACAGCTATTATGTTGATTCAATTTGACCTGATGGACGCGGACGAACCTGAACGATCGAAACGACGACCAGCATCTCCCAATGAGATGAGGCGACCCAACCGCAGGTCAACAACGTACGTGGTGTTGTGCATACGCGGGCACGCCCTCCAGCAGCACGGCTGTAAAAAGCGAGGCCAAATCAGGCGAAGAGAGGCAGGGTGATGGTATCGGGCATGGACAGGCGCAACGAGCCTGCGAACCAGTTCACAGTAGTTCGCACCGCACCCAATGGAGAGGCTTGGGATCATGCGATTACGGGTCTCTAGGATTCGAGCTTGCGTTCCCTCCTTCATGCGTTCACGAGAGAGCACCGCACGCAGCGTTGGCTCGCTGGGCGATGGGCACGACAAAATCCCTGGCTGAGAATTGCGCAGAGCGGTGGTGGCTTCCCGATGATCGCGGCACCACACCGTGACAATCAGATGGAGCGATATTTTTCCCGTCGATGACTTTTTTGTCCAACACTGCAGTTCGACTTGATTTGCTTGTTCGAGAAGAAAAGTGGGAATCACGGCGAAAATGAAATTCTAAGTTCGAAAGGGAACTTGCAGTTCAACAAGGAAAATGATTGTTTATTTTCAAGATGGATTGGGAAAATGGTTATTGGTCATTATAGTTGGATTTTATTTCCTAGTTTGTTATTGCCTTTAACTATGCATGTGCCTAATTGATTTATTGCTTTATGTGCAAGAAATTTAATAAAAAGATGTTTAGGTAAATCCCTTAATTAAAATACTAAGTTACTGTTGAAACGAAATAAATTTAAAATTCCACAGCCTCTATTATCGGTTTGTTAGTGAAGTGGTTATTTGCGCGCTGGCATTAGGGCCTTCGTTCCGACGAACAAATTTTAATCACAGTTCATAAGGACATGCTTCCTTTGCGATGGTAGTAGAAAGCTATTTCAAAAGCGTACAGACTTCCCTACGGTGGACATATAATTTTAGTAGTGGAGTTAGTACCAAGTAATGAGTCACACTTAGAGTGCATTTGATTGTGGTCTCCTTATGAAGCCGTCGCGGTCATTTGTACGGGCCAAAAGTGGACCGACTATTAATTATGTGTTAACTTGTCGACGTGGATAATAGATAGGTTAAAACCCTCTTCTTGTGACGGTATTAACCGTAGACGTCCACACCACTGTGACCTGCGGAGATTCGGCGTTTTAAGGTGTCGGTGAATTTAATAGACGGTATTAACCGTAGACGTCCACACCACTGTGGCCTGCGGAGATTCGGCGTTTTGAGGTGTCGGTGAATTTAATAGAATATTGTTGTCAATGGATCAAGATTTAAGAATTAAATTCGAAGACTTGACTAAATAAAATCTATTTTACATGATCTGAGGAATTCAAAATGTCTTTCAATCTGTTGTCCGTAATTCTCAATGAAAACAAACTTACTGGTCCCAACTACATTGATTAGAAAAGAAACTTGGACCTAGTGTTAACTGTGGAGGGGTACAAGTATGTACTCTCTGAGGCTTGTCCGGATGTGCCCGGTGTGGTGTCAACAGACCAAGAGAATGAGGAGTATGCGAAATAGAGGAAGGCTGACGAGATGGCGAAGTGTTACATCTTTGCATCCATGTCAAAATGTACTTGAACATCAGCATCAGTCTATGACCTCTGCTTCTGACATACTCTTCAATCTCAAGGATCTGTTCGGCCACCATTCACGGGATGCCCAATAAGAGGCTATGAGAGAATTGATGAACACACGCATGCTTGAGCATAAGAGATCATATTCTCGCGATCATGGCCCAACTCAATGAGTTGGAGGTTCTTGGGGCATTTATCGATTGGAAAACCCAAGTCGATATAGTGATCGAGCCTCAGCCGATGAGTTTTGATCAATTCTGATTGAATTATAACATAAATAAGATGTCGTAGTCTCTCTCGGAACTATCGTGGAACTCCAGTCGATGAAGGACCTATTTTGTCAGAACATTCAGGTGCTAGTCGCCGAGCAGAGTGGAACTTCTTCTTTCAGGCCCAATAAGGGTAAGAAGATGAAGAAATCTGTAGAAAAGGCAAATGCATAGATAGCTACAGTCGCTTGTCGGCCAGCCCCTCAGTTAGTGGCAAAGAAGCCGAAAGGCAAATGACACCGGTGCTCATAGAAAAGACACTAGAAGGCTAATTGCCCTCTCCTCAAGAAAGACGACGGAGATAAATCTCTTTCATTATTCATGAAAACATGTTTAGCTTGTTATCTACTAGCATTTTTTTGTAGATACGGAAGCCACTTGATGGGTCTACTCCCAGATCTGGAGTAAACTGGTGGATATGAGCTCCGATCTATTCGAACCGCCTTCAAGTCACCTCTAGACGTCGCGAACACCTACAAGAACTCAACGCCGGAAGTGTTTCCGGCGTAGAGCCATCGACGCTCAAGTCATTATCAGAAAGAGATGAAAGGACTCTACTTAATGGGAGCAACAACAGCAGGAAGATGGAGAGTGAATAAAGAGAATAGAACTTAGGGTTTAGGGTTACCTTTGTCCCTTTATATAGAAGGAAATGCCTACTTGAAGTACCCAGAATGCCCTGGTCGACCGGCCCTGCTGCCCAGTTCATTTTCACCCTAGTCACCTCTTAGTTAAATCTGAGTCTGCTTAAGATTCCATCTTATCCAATAGAGATTCACCCTCATTTAGTAAGTTCACTGGGAGATCCTGAAGTGACTCAAGTCGTCGTCCGCCTCCAACCTCGAGGAGGAGGGAGTCGACCTCGAGTAGCAAGAGGTCGACCTGGGGGCTTCCGTACAGGGATATATCAAGAGGCTCTACCTGTTCGTTCCTGAATCGTCCTCGTCTTCTTAAAAGAGATTCCTTGAATAAGTTGATTAGGGAAGTTGTCTTCTAGATGTCGACTTCTCCTATTACGATGGTGGAGGGTCGACTTGTGGGAGTCAACTTAGGCTATACACTCGACTTGTGGAAGTCGACTTTCCCTGCCTTAGTTGTATAAAAAATTTGTCGGAGACGTGCTGGTGTAAATCGACATGTAGCCTGCTCGACTCGCGGTTCGGTCGAGCAACTGATACTTAAGCCGGTATAACACAATATGGCTATATCACCACTGATCATGTCTGCAATTTATTGTAAGAGTTCTGAGAAACCAGATAGTTTAGGGAAGGGGAGATTACAGTCTACATAGGCAATGTCAGCAGGGCGTCGGCTGTTGCATTGGAAAACATTTATCTATGCTTTGGATTAGATAGGGTTTTAGTATTTAAAGACTGTTTTTATTGTTCCCAGTTTTAGAAGAGTTTAATTTTAGTTTCTAAGATGTTTACGAATCGATTTTCTACAACGTTTGATAATAAAGTTTTTTTTTCTTTTTAAAATAAAAAGTTTATTGTGATGGATCATTAGTAGGAAATCTGTATGTTTTGAGTTTGGATTATGAAACTTGGATGTTATGCATGCTTTAAATTATGAATTGGAATTATTGATGTTTGTTGGTAATGTTTGAAATTATCATTGAAGCATGTTTTACTTATTTGGCATGAAGTTTTGATCTGGGATGGTTTACCCAGTGGCTTAAGTTGTTACTTAAGCTATTGATTTGAGATAAGTTGAGTAATGCCCGTTGAATAAGTTTTAAAATGGTTTGCAAAAATTAAACTCTGATTTTTGGAAAAATTTGGTATTTTTGTTATAAAAATAACTGGGCATTACAGCTTAAACCTAAAAAATTCCAACCAGACGTCCCTAACCGGTGGTACTCAACATATAAAACATTGAGTGACAAGGCTGAGTGGATGGCACAATTGGAGCATTTTCTTAAGAGTCCTAAACGTAAGGAATGTGATGTCCGAGTTACTTCGAACAATTGGGTGGACTGTAATGCACTTATTCAATTTTTAGAAACATTTCAAAATGCTACTAACATACTTTTTGATGTTTACTATCCTACGACTCAACTTGTGTTAAGTCAATATATAGCCATAATGTGGCGTTTTAAAGATCTTTATTTAAAGGATTCTATTAAATATGGAGAATTAGTAAGAGACATGTTGAGCAAAAGGTTAAAATATTATTATTTCATTCTCGATACATGTTAGTTGCATGTTTGTAAGATTCTTCAGTACACGAAGTTGGCTTGATAGGGCAGCTTGACATCTACTATGGTATTACGTATCAACTCCCAATTCCGACTAATGTCCCGACATACAGTAAAAAACCTAACATACATTTGCTCGCCCAGCAAGCAAACAATTTATTATATGATTTGTTTATGGAAAAAACAATCGGACTCAGGGAATCTCTGAACTCATTTGTTCGTGGCACTGGAACCGGCGACAGCGGGTCTTCTTCTTATGGAGTGCAATGGGGCACATAGGAAACGAGAAACATTTATGGCTTGATAGGGCAGCTTGACATCTACTATGGTATTACGTATCAACACCCAATTTCGACTAATGTCCCGACATACAGTCAAAAACCTAACATACATCTGCTCGCCCAGCAAGCAAACAATTTATTATATGATTTGTTTATGGAAAAAACAATCGGACTCGGGGAATCTCTGAACTCATTTGTTCGTGGCACTGGAACCGGCGACAGCGGGTCTTCTTCTTATGGAGTGCAATGGGGCACATAGGAAACGAGAAACATTTATGATTTATGGGATTCATTAAATCCCTACAAGAATGCTGGCATCCAAAGGGCAATGGGAACTAGATACTATGAGTTGGATCACTATCTTACGTCGAATTTGATACTTACGGTTGCGCGTCAACCAACTCCGCCACTCAATTTCTATGTCATGGGTTGGTGGTGAAGAATGCAAGGTGTTTATCCTATTCCATACTTGATGACCAAGGAGATTTTCTCCATCCCAGCATCTGCGGTTGCGGTAGAACAAGCATTCAGTGGAGGAGGTTACACGCTAGACGTACGATGATCGAGGCTGACGCCTCAAAATCTATAGGCACAAATGTTGCTGATGGATTGGAAGAAGGCCGAAAGAAGGATGCAAACGGCTATGCTTACTAATCAAGAGGATGCAACAGCGGACGACGACAATGACACATAAATTCCTTAAAACAATCAAAAAATGAAGGGCATGTGGACTTTAATTTTGTTTGTTTTCCAGTTTTTAGTTTCCCCTGATATTGAAGAAATGCTGTGAATGCCCTTGTCTCAATCCATTGCCACCAGTGGTCCAGTACATTCCTATAATCCAAAATGAGGTTTCTATACGTAACTGGGCCACCTCAAAACTCGTTGAGAATATATTCATGTGCCATAAGTTAACTAAGATATATGAGATTAATTCACATCAATTCAATAGACAAGCTAGCAAGATTTGGTATCATGTATCATTTAGGAACCCATTGTTGTACCACTTCAAATTAAGAACTAGATATATATAAAAGAGAATTAAACGGAGAAAAAAAAAACTAAAATATCTTGGCAACATCCTTGACTAAGCCTGGGTTGGCTCGCGCGAAGTGAGTGAACTCTTGATATGAGACGTAGCCATCACCATCAGTGTCTAGCTCAGCCATCATTCGCTTGACCTCCTCATCCGTTACTGATCCTAAGGCCTTAAGGGCCTCCCCAAGCTCGCTGGATGATACCTTCCCATCACCATTCGCGTCACAATGCTTGAATATGCGCTCGCGGTCAGCCACCTCCTGTGGGTCTTCATCCATTATATTTGCACTTTTGGGTCTTATCGACTGACAAGCGAACGCGCTTTAGTTGTCACGTTGTGTGTTGGTTCAAGAAAGTTGGGTGTGCATAATAATTGGGTTATAATGAAGACCTTTTTTATTGGAGGTGTATGGCAATGCTTGGAATTAGGGGTGCTTTGTGGTGGTGCTTGAGTAATTGACCTTGAGTTGTTGTAATTGAATGAGCCAAGAAAAAAGGGTTTTGTAAGTATGCATATTTGGTGACAAGCATATACTTCGTTTTACTCTCTGTATTATTAGGCACTAACGTTGATACCCGTGAGATGGACGGAGTATACAATGTTTTATTGTTTAAATATTATTAAATTTTTTAATATAATATGAAATTCTATTAGACATAATATTTAATTCCTTAATAATATGAAATTCATTTATTTAGTGCTCTTAATTTTTTTATTTTTTTTGTAGGTCTTGACTATTTAATAAATAAATTTTATTATTTATATTTTTATAAAATATTGTAAATATATAAGATCATATGATATGTGCATACAAATTACTTACATGTACTTATAAAAAAATTATATTTTTTGTTTATATTTATTTCTTTAATTTTTTTTAACCTATATATTAATATGATTAGTATCCATTTAATATTTAGATATATTATATATTCCATGATTACCATGTTCTATAACTTAAATTATGATGTTTGACTATTTTATTTACTTTTTTCATTTATAAATAGTATATTATAAAAATATCATTTTTTTTAAAATGGAATGTTTTTAATGTACATAGATATTTCAAAGGTGAAATTTATAAACCCGACCATAAAATATTAATTTTATTAATATATTGTTTTAATTTCAATATTACTATTATTGATATATTTAAATGTGATATACTTTTTTATAGTTACGTTGACTACATTTAAAAAAAATATTAATATTTTAAATTATTCATTAATTTAGTATGATTCAAACATAGTTAGTCTTATTATTTTATTATATATTTTATGTACTTCTGTTTGGTAAATATAATTAATTAAAATAATATCTACAACAAGTAATAATGTATTTAATAAAATCACTTTTTATAACATTTTATTAATTATGTCAATAAATTACTATTAAATTAATATTAAGATTTTATTGAAAATATATATAATCAATATACGGTCAAATAATTCTATTTAAGTCACATTATGATTAATGGATATTAGCCATTGAGCACACTAATATTAATTATTTTTTTCATATATAAGATTTTCTAATAAATAAATATTAATTAAATGCAAAAAAAAATTTCCACCTAAAACCATGTCAATTATGACAATATGGATTGGTCCATTATATAGATATAGATATAGATGTAGAAGGAAAGATATAGAAATATCTTGGCCAAAAAGGGAAGTCGTTCCAGTTTCGGGATCAGATGGGCAAAAAGTTTATTTAAAGTGAGTATATGAAACTCAATACTAGCAATTAATTAGGGATCAAGATGTGTGACCAAGATTTAATCTTTTATTTATTTATTTTTCTTAGTTATTTAAATATTATTTAGACCGGTGACTCAAGCCGTTGATTTTCTGTAGATCCAGGACTAATATTAATCATAACAATAAAAAATATCAATTATTATATTTAAATTAATTGTATAATAAATAAATATGTGGACACCGTTGACCGGCGCTTACCGACCTGCATATTCATGATCAAACGCATGTCCCTGTTCCTGCCGGCGTCACTGTTCCCGTGGACGTCCGTCGCTCAAAAGTCTGCGCTGCTACCAACAACTTCCTTGCGAAGCGCCTCTCTGTCTCCTCCCAGTCGTGGCGTTGCTCCTTCAGCGGCAAAGACGTCGCCGTCTTCCAGAGGTTCTGGAAATCTGTCCCCTAAACAGACGTGCGGCAGAAGCTCGTCGTCATCAACCAATGCCACTTCACGAGCATCGTGAAGCTCCTCGGTGTCTTGATCTTTGGCGAACACATCTACTTGCCTACCAATTCGTCTGTGAGTCTAACCTGCAGTCGTGCATGCGAAACAAAATGTAACCTAATTTCACAGTTCTCTCATTCAGGTACTTGGCACAGATTTCACACATTCAAATTGTGATTGATGTGGCCCACAACCTCGACTACATCCACAACACGGTGGGGTTGGGCATCGACGTGGTCAAGAGCAGTGCCATTGACTTGGCACATATTTCACGCACTTGGGGAAGAAATCGTGATTTAGGAATGGGGCTGAATTTTTAAAAATGAGACAAACCAGGGGTTTATTGCAATTTCACGAACTTATAAGTTGTTGAAATTAGATCATTAGGTTCAATCTGTAATTTACTTATAGTTTGAATAATTACAATATAGCACTTGAGTTTCTATATTATAAAATTAATGCACATTTAGTTTATTTCTTGTGTATATTTAGATAATACACCATGAATATTTTGGTTAAATGCAAAAATTGAGAATGAAAAAATGCATATTTCGCTCATTCATTATGCATATTTAGGTAATAAGATATGCATATTTAGTTCATCAATATTGCATGTTTGTTATATTTAAATTGAATACATACATAATGGATAGTTAGTGACGATGCCGAAAAATAGCGAAAACAGGTCTGGGGAAGACCAATCAAACCCAGCTACATGCGGCAAACCACCCGACCCATTAAAAGGATTAAATCTATAAGCCTCCTTGTTCTAAAAGACGGATGCGCTAATGAAGAACTCACTTGTAACCCCATAAGTCGCAAGGTCTTGCACCGTACCGTTTCATTCATTATGCAGATTTAGTTCATACAAAACACATATTTAGTTCATCTATAGTGCATATTTGTTATATTTAAATTAAATATATAGATAATGCATATTTAGTTAATACAAAATGCATATTTAGTTCATCCAGTAACCATTGAATTTTAATATTTCATTAATTAATGTCATTATTTATTTTTGGACATAAATTCATGATAAATAAGATATATAATTAATGAAGTTATTATTTCTGGCCCACCAAGTCAAATCTTAAGACTAGGAAAGAGATTATATCAAGTCTTATGATAATAAAAAATCTTAGTATAAGGAAAGAGATTATATCAAATTATATATGAAGGACCAATCAAATTGATGTGTTTTTCTCCAAGGCTCTCTCTTCTACACTTATAAATAGGGTATCTCCCAAATTCAAAAATCATACTTAAAAAATTAAATTCCCAATCAAAGCCTCAAGTTCAAAAGCTCTCAAAAACTCTCTTGAAGATTTGAAAACTTTCTCGGAGATCGTAGGACATTCAAGTTGATGGTTGGCGTTCAATCCGGATCAAACCCCCTAACCTCTGAAGTACGCTCAATGGAAAGAAGACTAAGAAGAAGAAAAAGAGGTGACGGTTCTTCTCAAATAAATAAAGAGGCGACATCCACTTCTCTCAAATCATATCAACGACGTTCAAACGATATTCAAGCCGCGTTCGTTGAGAAATTCAACCAACATAGCATTTGATCCAAGAAAAAGCTATCAAGCTCTCGAGTTAACATTATGCGAGTCTAAATCCATATTCGAAGATCAAATCTAAATTCAAGAAGAGAAGAATCAGAGAAGACATATAGAGATTGTACATGCAATATCGTTTGATCGAAATAAAATCAAGTTGTACAAAAGTTTTATGATTTTTTCATAAAGTTTGTTGTTACAAATTTGGCACACCCAGTGGGACCATCTCTACCTCTCATCTTTTCACTTCAAATCAAGTTCGAAAATCTTTGAAGAAATTGCACAAGGGGGTAACGAAGGATGATGTCTCATCAAGCCATGAAGCCATCATCCGAATGGAGGAAAAAAAAACGTTCTTTCATATCCTTCACAAATTTCATGGGGGTAATTTACATCAAGAACTTCATCAACTCAAATTCAAAATGCTCCTTGATATGAACCAAAACTGTTTATAAAACTTATTGATATGAGCCTAAACTATTTTAAATTCAAATGCTCCTTGATATGAGCATAAAATATCTACAAATTCAAATGTTCCTTGATATGAGTCTAAACTATCTACAAATTGAAATGCTCTTTGATAAGAGCCTAAACTATCTATAAGGCTCCTTCACACGAGCATAAAATTCCTAAAAAAACAAGAACACGTTGACAAGAGAATAAAATGTCTATCAATCATAAGACTCCCTGATAAGAGCAGAAACTATCTACAAATTCGAAAGCTCCTTGATACGAGAATAAAATGTCTACAAAATAAAGACTCCTTCACAAGAAAATAAACTATCTACAAATTTGAAGGCTCGTTGGCACGAGCATAAAATGTCTACAAATTTAAAAACTCCTTGACAAGAGTATAGAATGTCTATAAATCAAATCAAGAACTTCTTGATACGAGTATAAACTATCTGTCAAATCAAATCAAGGCTCCTTGATACGAGCATAAACTATCCACAAATCAAGTCAAATGAAGAACTCCTTGATACGAGTATAAACTATCTACAAATAAAGTCAAATGAAAAGCTCCTTGATACGAGTCTAAACTATCTACAAACCCAAGTTGAAGAACTTCTAAATAAGATTTTAAACTATCTACATGCCTCAACTAAATCTAAAACATCTAGCCTCGTTCACTACCATGACATTTTATCCGTGAACAAGACTCAAGGGTGCATTTGTAGACATTGAAATTTTAATATTTTATTAATTAATGTCTAAATTTATTTTTGGACATAAAATTATGATAAATAAGATATATAATTAATAAAGTTATTATTTCTTGCCTATCAAGTCAACTCTTAATATTAGAAAAGAAATTATATCAAATCTTATGATAAGAAAAAAACATTAGGATAAGGAACGAAATTATATCAAATCATGAAGGACCAATCCAATTGACATCTTATTCTCCAAGACTCAATTTCCTACACCTATAAATAGGGTATCTCCCAAAGTCAAAGTTCACACTTCATAAATCAAATTCTCAATCAAAGTCTCAAGTTCAAAAGCTCGCAAGAACTTTCTTGAAGATCGAAGGCCATTCAAGTTGAAGGTCGGTGTTCAATCCGGATCAAACATCCTAACCTCCGAAGTATGCTCAATGGAGTACAAGACCAAGAAGAAGAAAAGAGGCGACGGTTCTTCTCAAATAAATAAAGAGGTGATATCCACTCCTCACAAAATCATATCAATCAAACGACATTCAAGTTGTGTTCGTCGAGAAGTTCAATCGACATAGCGTTTGACAAAAAAAAAAAAAAAAGTTATCAACCCCTCGAGTCAACGTTATGCAAGTCAAAATCCATATTCGAAGATTCAAATCTAAATTCAAGAAGAATCAGAGGAGATAAAGAGAGATTGTACCCTCAATATCGTTTGTTCGAAATAAAATCAAGTTGTACAAAAGTTATATGTTTTTCATAAAAGTTTTTGTTACACATCCATGGTGCATATTTGTTAGAGCATATTTACTTCATCCATAGTGCATATTTGTTATATCTAAATTAAATACATGTGTGATGCATATTTAGTTAATTCATTATGCATATTTAGTTCATGAAAGTGTTACTAAATTGAGTATGTGAGACTCAATCCTAGCAATTAAGTAGGGAATAAGATGTATGAACAATATTTAATCTTTAATTTTTTTTAATTATTGAAATATTATTTTGACTGTTGACCATAGTAAACATTATGTATGAAGAAAGTATGAAGAAAATATGCACTCAACAGTATGCACTTGATATGAACTAATTATGCATTTGGTGTAATTGAATATACAATCTTTATAAACTAAATGTGCACCAATAATATAATTTTTTTTTTATTAAATGTGTCCTGAAAATCAAAATAATCGCTCATTATACATAATATGAAACTTTTAATTTAAATTAATTTAATGTTTAAGTGAAAATCAAAATATAATTTACCAAAAAAATATTTTTAATGTTTTTAAATTATTTTTTTAAGATTATTGAAATCTAATGAGATTGTGTACCATATGTTTGTAATGGTTCATGAAAAATACAATAATATTTTAATGTATAGAAAAACTAAAATTCAACCAAAATTTAAATTTTAATATATATTTATAAATCAGGAAAATAACTATAATTATTTAGATCAATTGAAAAATGCAAATGGAAATTGTGTCATTGGAAAAGAGAAGATAATATAAATAATATTTAAAAAATATGCTAACATTTATCAATTGAATTATATCTATTTTAGTTAGCCAATAAAAATAATGACAAAGATTGATCTTCTTCAACAAGATAAGAAGACAAAATATAAACTATCACATGCAATTATCTATAAAAATATAAAATATAATTTAAAAATTATATTAAAATATATATTATGTATCACGCACGTCCATTTACTAGTCTATCTATATCTATCTATACTATTATAAAAGGACGAGTGATTTTGTAAAAATAATGAACTGTCTAAAACACCCTTACTTTGACATATTTTTAATGGCAAATTAGTAATATAGTAATACTCATATTATTTTATATTCTTAACTAACAAAAGTTAACATATTTTATAATTTATTTGACAATTGCGTTCAATTACTTTTAGTTAACTTATTTCATTTGTTATTATGCATACTTCTAATTTTACAATAAATTTTACTTTCTCTTTTATTAATAATTGTAATTATAGTTTTACTATTATAAATATATCAAATATAAAAGATATCTTAAGCATTCAACATTCATCTATTTGGCAATAAGTCTTCGCATTTAATTTTTTACATGTTATCATTGAAATTTTAGTGTATTTAGTGATTCCAATTGCCATTAAATTTTAAATCGTAACACTTACTAATAAATATGAAAAAGGTAATAAATAAAAATTTCATAATTAATAAAAGTAAATATAAACTTTAAAAACTTGTACTTATCGATGTAAATGAGTTGAGTTATGAAATGCTTATATTTTTTTTGTGCTTATTACTTATATGTGTAAGTTTTAGGTGATAGACAATAGTTATTTGTATTTTAATCCATGTAGGTTAGAATTGTTAAACTTTTTTCTAAAAAATAAAATTGATTGTTCTAATTTTTAACTTTTTATTTGCTATAATTTTTGGAACATAATATATAAATATCATATTACATATATAAAATAATAATTATTTTCATTATTTAATAATTAATATGTAAGAAATTTAACTAAACTGAGAAATTAATGAGTAATCTAGAGATAAAATAATGAGTGATTTTTGAAAAAAGATTATGGACTAAAAAAAACTACTACATAAAAATTTTAATATTTAAAAAGAAATACAAAAAAATTACTATATTGCAATGGAAAATCTGAAGGCAGGTATTCCGCTGAAAATTTCAACGGATATTTCATTGATATAACTTTCATTGGATATTTCAACAAATATCAAATTAAATTACATTGAAATTTTAATGGATTTTAATGATTCCAATTACCATTATTTATTATTATGTGAATTTTCGTATTTTTTTGTCAGACCGTATTTCAACCTGATAAAACTATCATTGGAATTGTAAACAAATCAATGTAAGTTCCATTGAAAAACTAATTGTAGTGGCATATCCAAAATAAATTAATATTTAGGGAATATTTAGTTCATAGAAAAAGTATACCATCAAAATAATATAATGTCATTATAATTTATAAATTATAATTTCTTAATTCATCTTTCTTATTCGTAATATATTTTTAAGTTTTAACACAACAATACAATCACAATAAGTTAAAAAGTATTTACGAAAAAAAAAAGTATAATGTTTGTAAATTCAACATAAGAAAATCACTGAAAATAGTATATTTTTAAAAAAATTTATGAACAAAAAATTTATATTGTAGTATAGTTCGCTCAACTCGACTATGTAATTGATGAATTTATAAATTATGAACATATAGCTAGAATTCCACGTACATTAGTTAAAAAAGATGTAAAAAATATATTTTGAAGTTAGAGAAAACATTATGTTGCAAAAAAGAGAATAGAGTTATCATCAAGAATAAAAAGTAGAATTAGAGGGTAAATTTGTAATTTTGAGATTTTATAATATTTTCTTTAATTGTGATACCGAGTTTATGTTATAAAACTTTAATAAAGTTATGAGTTGGATTAAATTATAATTGGTTGATTTGTAAAGTAATTCATTATATATTTTCTTTCTTTTAATTTTATTTTTAAAATAGGAGACATGATTAAAATTATGAAAAATATTCCAACAATTGTTGTTACATAATATATCCTAGATGTTTTGGGACGAGAGTCTGTGTCGGGCCTATGAACATGGATCTGCCCATTGAAATATTTGTTAGAAACTTTTTATTGGAAAATTCAAAAGGGAGTAATAACATTGAAATATTCGTTAGATTGTCGTTGAAATTCGATTGTAATATATTTTTGTTAAAATTTCATCATTTTTCTTGTAGTAAAAATAAGGCTTTAAATCAATAAAAAAATTTACATTATATATAATATTACGTGAAACTAATTATTATGAAATTTTTTTATAATGATAGAAAATATAATACATTTAATGTAATTTTCATTTAATTTATGATAATTAGTAATTTTTTTCAAAACAAACAAGATACATCTACGTTGAAAATTCTTTAATTATTTTATTAGTATTATAGTAACTAAACAAGTGGTAAGAATGATGTTCTACATAATAAAAATGTAAGACTAGGCAATATTAATTCTTTTCAGCTACAAATTTAATTACTGTCTACCATTAAAATTTTCAATTTTAAAATACTTAATATTTTTTTTATTTGTTACCCTTTTTATACGTAATATATCACATCATTTCTTTCAAATGATGTTTAATTTGACCAATATGTTGTAAATAAAATAAAAACAATATACTTATTTCTATCGATATAAAATAATATATATACATATATATCATTACTAATTGACAATAATAAATGGACCTAAAAATATCTTATAAAATAAATTATAACTCCATGTTAAACAAATTTTATTAAGTATGAAAAAAAACATAAGATAAACTTGTGTTATATTTTGCTTACATAAATTTGAAATATTCATACAAATAGGAAAAAAACGTACAAAATGGATGTAAACTTACAACTATTACCAACGTTAGCTATGTGAATTGAAAGGAGAAATAAATAAGTTATATTTTAAACAATTATTTAATAACTGCATGAAAGGAACACCATAATGGTTAACATATATTTTCAATGAGTACGAAAATGAGTTAATTACTTAATATTTTATCAAACAATGAAAAAATCCTAAACTTTTTAATGTTCTAACCAGTATAAATGTACATTTTTGTCAAATATATTATTATTATAGCTAAATAAATAAGTAATATTAAATAGTATTTATCGTAATTCATTATATTTGTTGTAGCCTAATAAATAAGATATTCTGATTACAATTTCATTATATGTAGACGCAATATATATAAATATGCTCTAATTCTTTTAACAAATAAATATTATTTGTGAATTGAACATGAAAGAAATAAAATGAAATAGTAATTCAATGGGAAAAGAAAAAGTTTGAATTATCTTAGAAAAATATGAATACCAATATTTGAAACAAAGTCTTTTAAAATTACTAATTTTTTTTGCTAGCGTCTAAATATATGAACTATGTAAGAAATTAGTTCTCATAAATAATGATCCTATATTATCAAGAATTTTAAATATAGTTAAAATAATAAAAATTTTGTAAGACATAACATAAATTTTTATAATAACTTCGTAATAATAAAGTTCACAGAGCGACTAAGAGTATCATAATATAATAGAATTATAATTCTTCTCTTCTCAAATATTTAACAAATGATATGTTTCTTAATATTGTCTCATTGTTTATTTTTTTATTTATTTTTATTTTTATTTTTTTGTCCAAGAAAGGATCTTTATCTTGAATTTTCGAAGCATTATGTATGATTCAAATAAATTGGACAATAACAACATCAAAAAAAGTTATTAGGCAAATAAGTACTGCAAATTTGAATGAATGCAAAAGATATTATGATAAACAACGCTAAAATCATTGCAACGACTAAGATAATCAATTATCTGCAAAAAGTAGATTATATAGTTTGTTTGTCTTTCAAATAAATAACATTGGAAAAAAAAATGTCGAAGCTTGATCAAAACATTTTTAAATAATTGAATGAAATTGTCCTCTTTTTATAGGATTATTTACAATCTCATTGTGTATTTGCTTGAACATATGTGCAATTACTTTACAATACGTACTTTCATGTAATGTGGTGATTTCAAAAAGTAATTTAGCGTCTCAAGAGAAGTACATGTAACCAAGATTTTGAAAGTTAACTTTTATTTGGAGATAAAATTCATTCTCACTCCGTGGGGCAATGTCTCCATGGGATAGGTACAATTTGTCTATATATATGGACACAGTAATGAAGTAGTTTATAAAATGATAAAAAAAAAAAGTTCAACAATTTAATGATACGGTTGGTTATTTTACAAAGATATTCATGAACTGTCAGTAGAAATACCTTATAAAGATCATACAATCATGAAGTTTGATTTGACCAGAATATTTGTAAGTATTTGAATAAAGTACGTTTGTCAAATGAATTAAAAAGAATTTTACAATACTATTGATGTACTAGGCTCCAACGAGCATGAGCGTTTCTTATGAAAACGTCAAAACCAAAATGAAAGAAAAGAAATCTCTCTTTTTATTTAGTTATTTATTGTTTTTTTCTATTAGGGATTTTTTTTGTTGGGATTGTAATGTCATTTCATTCTTTTTATATTAGGACATCATTATGTCATTAAAAAAAACTATTGAAAGCTCATTTGTTCTATATTTACTTCGTTCCTGCAATGATATGTTTAATAAATTAATTAATTTATTTTATGATATTTAATCGGCAAAACCACTCGCCACGTGCACTTTACTAGTTATATAAAAAGGTGAGAAAATGGCCGCACTATTTCAATTGGTATTCCCACCACTTCCATCTGGATAGACGATGTTAGCAAAAGCAACTTTTGGTAACCCGACAAATCAGAACCAGAAAAAATGTCAAATTATCTGCCACCACCCAAATCTCACCCTCAACGACATTCAAAAACCAAGAGACAATCCGTTTATCTCTATATGGATGTTTTCTGTGTACGCGTAGAGAGAGAAAGTGAATACTAAAATGGCATTGGCAATGGCCGTCAGGAGGTTTTATTCATCTGTTGACAAGCCCATCAAGCGTCTAAATAATGGCGGCTCCATCTATTACATGGTCTTATACTATTTACTTTTATTTCCCTTGTTTTTTAATATTCTGTTCAACTGTAAAACTATTGTTGTTATTTGGCGGGTGGATTTGGATAATTCAAAATTTTGTATGTCGCAGTCATCTTTGCCTGATGAAGCAGTGTATGAGAAAGAAAAATCTGGTGTCCCGGTATGCATGTTAACTGTTTGATGCGTGTTCTAAGTTTAAACACGAGTTGATCGATTACCTCTTGGTTAAGTAGTTGGAAACTCATTCGGGCTTGTAAATATTTTCCACTGTTGGTTTGTTAATTTTCAGTGGCCAAAGCAACTCAATGCTCCACTGGAAGTGGTTGATCCTGAGATAGCTGATATTATTGAGCTTGAAAAGGCTAGACAATGGAAGGTACATTTTTTTACTGTTTTTTTTTTTCAATAAATTTTCTTTTCCATCCTCTGGTTAGTTTTATAACTGATAACCTACCAGTACACCTTGATATGTACTGATGACTTTATGAATATTATATACCTTTGGAAGTATTTTCATATTGCTAGATGCAGCACAAATTTGGTGCACAGGGCTTTGCTTTTGGTCCTTTGGGCTTTCTCTTGTAGTTTATCAGATAGATATTTGTTTTGTTCATTATTCTCTTAGCCATGATGTTCTACGGTTTTTTGCCTTCTGATGTCGATCACCACTATCGATGCTTCAAAAGTAATTATTTCTTGTATTTCTGGAACATGACATGTGAGTGTGAACCGTATGGTGTATATATTAGGGGCTCGAACTTATTCCCTCAGAGAACTTCACTTCAGTTTCTGTGATGCAAGCCGTTGGTTCAATTATGACTAACAAGTACAGTGAGGGCTACCCTGGTGCTAGATATTATGGTGGAAATGAGTAAGTAGTATAATCTCAAAAGTTTGTCATTTTTTTTTTTTTCTTATATAGTTCATGTGATTAGTCCTCAAATATAGTTTTCTTTTTTCAGTTCTTGGTTAATGTTGTGTTTTGTTATTGAACTTTTTACTCCTGTGATTTGCATGCTTCTCACCAAGTGCAATTGAACCTCAGGTATATTGACATGGCTGAAACATTATGCCAAAAGCGTGCTCTAGAAGCATTCCGGTTGGACCCTGAAAAATGGGGAGGTAATTTTCATAACTAAGATGCGTAATTAGATTTAGTGTAATTACCAATGAGAATCACAAAGACCTCATTGAGGTCTGTAACGGTGTGTATATCAACCTTCCAGATGAGAGTGGACTTTAGAAATAGAAAATGATGGGATCTTATTGTTTCGTAATCGAGATCCATTTTTTAATTAATGCAATTAATCTGCAACTAAAGGATACTTTTTGTATTAAACCTTGGCTTCTGCCTAAACACCTAACGACAACTGGATCTCGTAGAAGACTATCATCTAATCTGACTTTGAATCTGGTAAGATGTTCCGTTCTATATAGAATTCTTAAACGAAATGCAATTTAAAATATGTACTCGAAAGGGTTAATAAATGGTTCACTGTTAAAGATTGAATTTCATAGTTCATAATTTTGGTTAATGCAGTGAATGTGCAGCCCCTGTCAGGATCCCCAGCAAACTTTCACGTTTACACTGCTTTGCTCAAACCACATGACAGAATAATGGCACTTGATCTTCCTCATGGAGGCCATCTTTCTCATGGTTATCAGGTATCCTCAGACTTCACTGCATGGCCTGACTAATCAGTATTACCCTCCGTCTCACAAACCTTAACAAAATTTCTTGCTTACCTAATGTTTTAGATGCTAAACTTTTTATGAAACTGGTTTATGAATATGAAACATCTTTAAGACTTACTCTTTAGTTAATATCAGTTGCTTCCAGTTGTTGGTTCTGAGAATAATTTTGTATATTTGTCAATTTGTACAGACTGACACAAAGAAGATATCCGCTGTGTCAATTTTCTTTGAGACCATGCCATACAGGTTGAACGAAAGCACTGGCTACATCGATTATGATCAGGTAACTTTGTCATTTCAGTTACTGATCATCCTTTCCTAATCCTTCTTACATCTTTTCTTTTATTTTTTTGGTCAAAGAAAATCTGTGTGNTGATACTATTTGGCATTATGTTTTGTTGCAATTTTTCTTTTTTTTTTTTTTTTTTTTACTTTTTTCTTTTGTTGTTTTAGAATTCCAGAGCATAATCTACAATCTTTACTTATTATTCCAATTTTGAACTTCTTGTATGGACACCGTGTAAAATTTTACATAAATATCTGACAATGCTAATTTGATCCATTTATGCAGCTGGAAAAGAGTGCTGTACTGTTCAGGCCAAAATTAATTGTTGCTGGTGCTAGTGCGTATGCTCGCCTGTATGATTATGAACGTATTCGTAAGGTAAAATCCACACATACACTTTTATATTTTTATAATGCGATTTCAGTTGTTGGAGCATGTTTGTATACAAAAATTTTCACTCAAAATTTCATTCAACTCAAAATCTAACTCAACTTGAACTCAACTCCAATATCCTCAATATTATCAATATAATTAAATAATATCATCCAATCATTCTTACACATCACATCTACTTTAATTCACTGTTCATCCACTCACGTAATTTTAACCAACCATCACTTCATATCATCTCTCTCATACTTTTACATCAAATCAACGTTAATTATTTTATTTTAAATATTATTTTAATATAAATCCAAAATCCCACTAACAACTAACCATGCCATTTTTTTCCAAATTAGCTCTAGTTAACCAAAAAAATCCACTTTGAGTGAAAATTTTTGTATACAAACATGCTCTAAAGAATCCCCACAATAAAGATTGTGGCTTTTCATGTGTATTGCTGCAGGTATGTGACAAGCAGAAAGCGATCCTATTGGCTGACATGGCGCATATCAGTGGATTGGTAGCGGCCGGTGTCATCCCATCTCCGTTCGACTATGCTGATGTGGTGACTACCACCACTCACAAGTCACTTCGTGGGCCCCGGGGGGCCATGATATTTTTCAGGAAGGGAGTTAAGGAGATTAACAAGCAGGGAAAAGAGGTTGGTTGATGATCACATGATATATCTTTTCTGAATTTTTTTATGGGCCCCTTTTTTTTTAACACTTTTGTTTATTCGGAAGGTGTTGTATGACTATGAGGATAAGATCAATCAAGCTGTGTTTCCTGGTCTTCAAGGTGGGCCCCACAACCACACCATCACTGGTTTGGCAGTTGCGTTGAAGCAGGTGCGTGAAGTAATCGCGTATTTGTTGGAAAACTATGTGTGTGTGTGTGTACATTATTTGGGATTGATTGCTGCCTTTGGTTTTGTAACTATGCTCTGACATGTCTAAGTATTGTATGTCACAATTAAGATCCCATAATTTGTATCATATTAAATTGAAACAGTTATCATATATGGTTGGTTTTAGTGTCGTGTATTGCAATTTGGGTTCGATGGGCATGTTTTTATGCATCATTATCGTGTTTTTGTCTGGATGCAGGCGACTACTCCAGAATACAAATCTTATCAAGAACAAGTCTTGAGCAATAGCTCAAAGTTTGCCAAGGTAAATTGATTTATCCAAGGTATATTCGATTTATCGTATGCAATCATCTAGCACTAAAAACTGAAAATTCTCGTGTCTGCAGACTTTGGCTGTGAAAGGATATGATCTTGTTTCTGGTGGAACGGAGAATCATTTGGTGCTGGTCAATCTGAAGAACAAGGTAAAAGCTGTCAATTTTTTATTTTATTTTTTTCTTTCGTAAAATGTTGGTCAAATAAATTGATGCTTTGAGAACATTGGCTGAGAAGACAATAAATATTTGTTTTGGGTTCATCGCATAATTGTGTTATCAAATTCCATTATATTTAAGAAACAAGTTCTGCATTTGGGATTCTTATAATATGAAACAAGACTCTAATAAAGCTGGTTTATTCTTATACAGGGTATTGATGGTTCGAGGGTGGAAAAAGTATTGGAATCTGTTCATATTGCGGCCAACAAGAACACCGTGCCTGGAGATGTATCTGCCATGGTACCGGGTGGCATCAGGATGGGTAATTAACAATAAAATAAAATAAATTAAAATAAATAAAGTGAAAATTACAAGTGAAATAGAAAGCCTAAAACTCGGTCTATTTACCAGCGTACTTGTCCATGTTCTAAAGCCACATGTAGTAATACTTGTTTATAATTTGCGAATTGCACTAATATAAGGGCTATTTGTATTGAGCAAAGACAGCCGTGATGAGGTGTTTGCAATTCTCTAAGCAGCCTTTTGTAAATGTCAAAGGATAATTTATAACTACATTTTTTTTTTCGGCCCTTTTTTTCACAATTGTCCAGGAACCCCGGCTCTTACTTCCAGAGGATTTGTTGAGGAGGATTTCGTAAAAGTTGCTGAGTTCTTTGATGCCGCTGTGAAATTGGCTGTAAAAATCAAGGCTGAGACAAAAGGTCACTCACTCTTCACTTCATCTTCAAAGCTCCATAACTTAAAATCGTTTCTTTCTTTCATCTTTCCTCATGTATTAATACATCCAGGGACAAAGCTGAAGGACTTTTTGGCAACAATTCAAAACAGTGCTTCACTTCAGTCTGAGATTGCAAATCTCCGCCATGATGTCGAGGAGTACGCCAAGCAATTCCCAACTATCGGGTTCGAGAAAGAAACCATGAAATACAAGAACTAACCGAAAGCTCACTCTACATGCCAGGTATGCATTGCACATTTAGTATTAGCAAGAGTCAGGGATATATATTTCAAAATAGCATATTATCTCGTATTCTGAGTTTCAATGGATGCATATCCATAAATTGGACTTTAGCTTGCATCCGAGTTTGTCATGTGTGACAATTGAGTATGTGTTAAAATAAGCTGGTTAATATAATGGGTTGGGCTGTGGATGGCCTCACTGATAAGTGGATGAAGCGACTATTATGAAAATGTAAAACAAAATCTTGAACTTTGTAAATACATGCCATGTGCACGCTGATTATACCATATACACACTTAATTAGAACTAAAATAAGAGATGATATGTGCATGGAAATTATGTTGGAACTCGATGAAAATGGGTTGTGTATCGTGTTTTTCAGGCACTAGAACTGAAGATGAGAAGAGATAATGGAATTGAAGTCTGGAAGTTATATTGTATGGGAAGACTGAGATGAATGTTCATGTGAAGGAAAAAAAGTCCAGGTTTTTTTTGTTCCTACGTTAGCGTCTGTATATGGATGTACAATAAGCACAAACTCATGTTCAATGTGTTAACCTGGAAAAAGCTTTTTATATGATTTGTTTGGGTCTTAAGCAATGACATGAGATGTGTTTAATTTTACTAATCTTAATAGCTAAGGTTCCTCAAGTTAGGTGACTGAGGTTTATGAGAACGCAAATGGTACGAATATATAATATTGAGTACATAAAGATGTCCATAGTCTCTGAGCAAAAACAATTCAAATTAAATTTTCAAGTGAACTCTACTAGTGAGATTCTGTAGAAACTATTTGTACAATTCTTAAAGTTGGCTTCTAGTAAGACATTTGTTGCAACTTGCAACTCATTTTTTTAAACCTAATTTTGCACTAATATGGTTGTCTATTATAGATCTAGGTAGGATAGTTAAATTGATATATTGTTCATCAACATTGGATGGAAAAACAATAAGCTATGAGCAGAAAATTAAATAAAAAAATGGAGTTTTGAGATTAGATATAAAAGGCAATTGAATAAAGAAAAAAAAATTAATTTGGTGTGGACGCACATATTTTTCCATTGATAATTAGATTTAAAACATTTTTATTTCGAAAAATACAATTTTGTTTGTCTTACTATTTCTCAATTTTATCAACACGATTTATTGTAACAAAAATACTATTCAGTCGCTCAAATATTTCAAAATATTAATTATCATTAGTTGATATTTAATTAATCTAATAAATCTATGTCGAAATAAACATTACTATCAGTTGATATTTTATTCTATTTAAATTAAATCAATTCTAACTTTTATATGTTTATCTTATAAGCTAGTAATATAGATATTAAATTAGTTATTTTCACAAGCTCTGTTCATTTAAGTCTAAAAAGTAATAGGGTTATCATTTATTTTCAAGTCCAGAAAACAACAGAGTTATAATTTATTTTCCACCTCTTTTAATCAACGTTTTTTTATTTAGTCAGAACATTAAATATGAGCATGTTAGAGCTAGTTTGTAAAACAATTAATATATTATCTCACTAACACATTTATACTAATATAAGTTTGATTTTAGTATATATATTTATTGCTTGATATAAGAGAAAATAACATTTTTACTTATTTTTAGTCATCATATAATACTTAATTGTTATTTTTTTATAAGCTATGTTGTCATATAATGTCATATAATTTATAAAAGTTATAGAAGTTGTACGTCTTCTTTTTCTTTTTATTTTATAATTTAGTATTATTTATGTATGTAATCCATTTAAATTATGTAAATATATTTAAAATTAAATTGTGTATAACTATTTACCAAAATATACACACGTGTCTTTTTAGAATTTAATTTTGTGTACTAATTAACAAATGCCAAAAATTCAATCCCTTCTATAATTAAGATTTTTCTAATTTGCATTATAAGAATTTATAGTTTATTTAGCATACTCTTCAATGAAAATATATTTTACAAGAATTTCATCATAGAAATCAAAATAAAAAATGGTAAAAATAAAATAATCATGGTTGCCAATAATATACAAATAAAATCTAAAGAACAGTTGATATATTACAATTTTAATTTTTGACCATTAGTAAAATTATTTAATGTATCTGGTCATTATCTCTTAAATAATAAATTATATTAATTTAAAGAATAATTTATTTTTTATATATAACGAACTAAAGCTTAAGAAAAAATTATATTGGCAAAAATTAATTCAGCAACTTGATTTCGCCTTATTAATTGGAAGAAAAAATTCTACCTAACCTGTTACGATTTTCTATAAATATTTTTGGATAAAAATTGAATATTTGTGAAAAAAATTAATATTATGCTTAGAACTTAAAATATGTTGTAATATTTATCTTGACCAAAATATTATTAACAGGAATCACGGAAAATCAATCTTGTAATTTATTGTAATGGATATCAATGAAATTATTGCATACATTAATAAAATTATTTAAGAAAACAATGTTTTTTATCCTATCTGATTTGATATTATTTGAAAATGTATATATGGAAGCAATTAATGCAGATATTTGAAAAGTTTCCAAGAAAAGGTATGCATTAAATGCTTCCAAAATTTTGGACTACTATTTTTGATAAATGGTTATTATTATTATATATATTTCAATTTTTTCAAACAAACAAATAAATAAAATATTATGTTCTACATATGTGTG
>BKCP01004672.1:539699-556197 GCA_008636005.1 Striga asiatica | reverse complement strand
CATAAGCACGGATCTAGCTACAACCTAGAAAGTCCCTTCAACGACGGGTAACTAAACCGAACCAGTCTGGCTCCCTCACACAGGTAGCACCAACAGGACAACACCAGAAGGCCCGCGCCTACCCCATTCGCCCATACAACTAATGACAGTCGCACGAAAAATGACCAAAGCTGCAAGGCACCCTCGATGGAGCTCTCGTCAATCCAACACCAGGGGAGAGAAGACGGTTAGGGGAGAGAGAAGCACAAACCTCAGAGTTGGCTGGCGGCGGCGACCCACATCGACAGCACTGGCTTCGCCAGTGAGAACCAACAACTCCAAACCCAGCCATGGTTGCCCGGATAAGGTGGAAATCCATGCCGGAGGAAGAACCGACGCGCCAGAAGGACTGATGCCCACCCTGTGCTAGTCGATGCCGCGTGATTGCTGAGTACCCGTCGATGGAGAGGCGTAGTTGGGGAAAATTGACGGCGAGAGTTTTTGCGATTTGGGGAAAAAGCTACAGGGAAGAGAGAGAGGATGTGGTCTTCGCCCTTTGATATGATTGATTTTTTATTTTTCTTCAGTTCGATATTATGCTTAAGTATTATTGGATATAATTTTGTTGGTTTTGACTCGTCGTGCACATTTTTTTGGTTGGAACTACGACTTTTAACTCAAAATTCAATTTAAAATTTATTCAATTAAATTTTCTCGATATTATTAATATAATTAAATAATATCATCCAATAATTATTGCATAATATCATCCATTCACGTATTTTTAACTACCAATAATTATTTGCTACTTTTATTTCATATCAACTTTAACTAGTGCGGTACCCGTGCGATGCACGGGTTAATTTTATTAACGTAAGCATTTAGATTTTGATGATTGGATGATTAGAAGAATGTAAAACGCATGTATTGAAATAAACAAAATATAACTTATATATTTTAAACACATTCTTGTACAGAACATTATTTATTTGGTCGTAAAACAGATACATAAATCTGGTCGTAAAGGTTATGTAATCAAATACAAATCCAAATTAATGGTGTTATGTGTCGTTTTATCTATGTCCATGTGCATTTTGGCTAAATCTGACGGTAATGGCCACCGCCCCCGAGTGTAAAAGACTCAGGCTGAAACTCCACCAGCAGAAAACAACCTACATCTGTGTAATCCATATCTAAGAAAATAAACACTTGACACCCATATATATTAGGATTCTAGATAGGCTTAAATAAATCCATTAAATTATTTAGCAGGATATTATATGATATGATTTATACTGATTTTATGAAGATTGCATAGCCAAATATAACGGAGTTTGTAAGGCGTCTTTCTTAATAATCTATAGCCTTATTATATTAAAATTGTAAATTCTTAATTTAAGGAAGGAAAAAATTTTGTACATTTATTCAATCAATTTCAAATTTGTATTCTAGAGGATTAAACAAAATCCAAGTTTTTAAGATGTTCCAATCTAATTTTATTTTGAATTTCAAATTAATATTATCTGATTCTGCTTTAGGTTAAAAAAAACAAACTAAAGAAAGTAGTAGCCAATGATAAGGGATTTATAAATTTTAATTTTCAATTTGAAATTGAGCTCATTTTCTATGCAATTCGATTTTTTTTTTTAAATAAACACGATCTGTTACAATTAGGTAAAGACACATGCTATCAATTTGCCTAATTCAAAATTTCCGATTTTATGGTAAATATATTTTTTTAAATAAAAATTATAGAATTTTGACTTTTACAAAATTGTAATGCCGAATTTTACCTAAATTAACCCGATTGATATGCAATCTGATTTTTTTAATAAACAAATCATATGTTGCAATTAGGAAAAAGATATATGTGATAGTATTTTTCCTAATTCGAAATTCTTGATTTTATGTTAATCGGTTTTTTAATAAAAAATGATCAGTCGAAATTTACCTAAATTAAATAAACAAAACCCATAAATTTAGGATGCATCGATTTTTTGGAATAATCTAAAAAATAAATTAAAAAACTGCTGAAAATAGAATGCAGTAGGTGCTTAACCTCTGGAAATTGAACATAATGGCAAGATGAATTCAACAATAGCACGGTTGAGTAGCACGCCCAGAAAAATAATTAATTCAAGGCCTCAACATAAAATTCTTCCTTCTTAGTTCTTATTAAACCTTTAAACATCCTAACATTACTCCTTTAACTGAAATTTACAAACATATGTAACATAAAATTCTTCCTTCTTAGTTCTTATTAAACCTTTAAACATCCTAACTTTACTTCTTTAACTGAAATTTACAAACATAAGTCCCGTATTTGCAGCATATACTAACACCAAACTAAGGCTCAGCATGTATCAACAATACGCCAATACCTTTCAAAAATCAAGGCAACATTAATGTAATACATGCTCCTCTTTCTATAACATTCTATGAATGCTTTTTAACATACAAAATAAAACTTCCTTCATTCATCCTTAACTCAAAACGCAACATGTAAACAGCGTATAAACAATAAGATAACTGGCTGAGTTTACTTCCCAATTCAGAGAAATAAAACCACAAATATACTTCTTTTTTCTAAATTTTCTCAACATAAACTCGGCCAAAAAAGAGATAACTCAAGGCTCAACCTAAGTACCTCTCGTCAGAAAAAGGAAGAGGTAAAGATGCTCGGTTTCTCGGGCGTTGATTTGAAATGGGCTCCGGCTTTGCTGAGAGGGGCGATAGGAAAATAGGGTCGGCTGAGTTTTGAACCTTACTTAAGTAGAGGAGGTTTACTGCTGAGATTGACGGCCGAAAAAATGGGGCAGAGGCGATAGGTTTTGAACCTTCACTTTTAAAAATTAAACTCCTTCCTTTTCTTCTTCTTCTTCTTCTTCTTTTTTTTTTCTTAATGTATTTCAGCGTAAGTCTTAAACAAAATCCTTTATTTTAGGATTGTATTATGAATTTTATTCTGGAGGATTAAAATAATTCTTTATTTTAGGATGCATCCGACTTTTTTTGTATTGAAATTAGAATCTGAATTGTTAATCAGCGTAAGTCTTAAACAAAATCCTCTATTTTAGGATTGTATTATGGAAGATTGAACATAATCATTTATTTTAGGATGCATCCGATTTTTTTTTTTTAGTTTCAAATTAGATTCTAAAATTTTTGGACGGCTAAGTAATTAATGTTGGATCGAGAGAAGGGAAAATATTAAAAAAAGGACTTTTTAGAAATTCAAACAATAAGGCGGCATGAGGATTTGTTTCAAACAATATTAAAAAAAAAAGACTTTTTAAAATTTCAAACAATACGACTGCATTAACGGGATAAGGCCGCTTTTTGTGATTGTACAATGTAGTGTGTGAAAAGGAGTGTGTGAAAAGGGATAATGGTGTACTTAATGTGTCATTAATGCAGTTTGTGAAAAGGAATTAAAACCTGCCATTTATGGAAAAGAATTAATGCAGACCTGCGTTTGACCATAAATTGACCTACTATTTTTTATAAATGTTAATTCTTATTATATATACTAGTGTATACCCCGTGCGATGCACAGAAATAATATTAAATTTACAATATTATAAATAGACCTCGAGTTTGAGTTACTTAATGACGGAAGTGGAAATTACTATTAATCCTATTTAAAAAGAGGAAGCAAAAAAAAATTATAAATTAAAGAGGAGGATAAACAATACTTAATAATTATAAATTAAAGATTTGGGGTCAAACAATGTAAAATTATTTTGTATAAGAGAATATAAAAAAATTTGATTACACACAATTTCAAAATTATTATTATACTTTTTTGTATGGTTAGCTTATAATATTTGTAAGAATATTAGTAATTAGACCGCTGAAAATTAGCTTTGAATTTTCAATAGTAATTATGAATTGGTTTCTATTTTATTTTATTTTTTCTTTTTAAAGAGAATGGATTTCTAGTAGTAATTATGAATTGATTTCTATTTTATTTTATCTTTATAAATCTGTATAGATAAGGAATGAGATTTTTTAAACATGTGAGATCGTATGCAATGAGATTTTGCAACAGAAGAGATAAGCGTGTAGATTTATACTAAAAATAGGAAAAAAAAAATAAATATTTATTGTCAAACAACGATTTTGATAAACTAAAAAAAATGAGCCGATTTTTTTGCCTATTCAGATTTGTCCAACAATTACTATATTAGGATATATTTAATGATTTTGGCGGGAAAAAGTTTCTAAATTTGTAAAAAGGTTATTCTTTTTATATAATGATAGATATAGATTATTAGATTTTAATTCATATATACTTAAAATTAAATATAAAGTTTCATTGGTGAAATTTTTTAAATTTTAATTTACTTATCAAGTAATAAATCAAATAAAATCCATAACTTTCCAATTGCAGTACGAATATTGAAATTTTCAACAGATCTATACAACGGAGAGAAAAAGACGCAACCCAACCCAAGACTAGCCACCAAACCCGAAAACAACACTAAATCTAAGCATTGCAAAATGATGCCCCACCCAAAAAGGAAATAGTGACACGAATGTAAGAATTTCTGAAAACAAAATAAAGGGTTAGGATCTCGATGAATATCGCCACACTCGAACACTTTTAGCCAACCCAAAGAAATTCGTTCCGCGTTTCTCTCTCTTCGGAAAATGGCATCGGCGATTGCTGCCCGGAGGCTTTACTCATCTGTTGACAAGCCCATCAAGCGTCTGAACAATGGCGGCCCTACTTATTACATGGTCCATTACTATTTGTTTTTTTTTTTTGTTTTTTTTTTTGGAAATTATTATTATTATTATTTTGGCGAGATCGATTCGTACGAATTAAATTTTGTATTTTGCAGTCATCTTTGCCTGATCAAGCAGAGTACGAGAAAAAAAGATCTAATGTCACGGTATGCTGGTTAACTGTTAGATTTGTTGCGTGTTCTAAGTGAACACTACTTGCCTACTTTTTTTTTTTGGTAAATTGTTGGAATGTTTTTATCAGGCTCATAAAACATTCTATTGTTCGTATTTGAATTTTCAGTGGCAAAAGCAACTAAATTCTCCTCTGGAAGTGGTTGATCCCGAGATTGCTGATATTATCGAGCTCGAAAAGGCCAGACAATGGAAGGTGAAGTTTTCAACTGTGTTTTATGTCAGCTTAAAATTTTCTTTTCCAACCCTGTTTTGTATCATTTTTGATAACTTGTTAATTAATACTCCTTCACATGTACTTCCTTTGTGAATATAATCCTGGTGTGTATATTCTTTGAAATGTATTTTCAGAATACTAGATGCAGCAAAATTCACACCACGCAGCTTTGCTTTTGATCCTTTAGGCTTTCTCTTGTTGCTTATCAGATAGATAATTGTTATTTATTCATATAAAAGTTTAATGACCGACGAAATTCAGTTTTAATTTCCTGGCCATAATTTTTTGGTGTTCTTATTGCTCATAGCCGTGCAAAGACCATCCCTACGGTTGTAATATTTCTCAAACATAGCGTTTGATTGTATTGTGTATGTTTTAGGGACTTGAACTTATTCCCTCAGAGAATTTCACTTCTCTTTCTGTGATGCAAGCCGTTGGCTCCGTTATGACTAACAAGTACAGTGAAGGCTACCCTGGTGCTAGATATTATGGTGGAAACGAGTAAGTAGTTTAATTTCAAATAGTCGTCAATTTTTTTTCTTGTATCGTTTGTGTGGTTAGTCCTCATGTATAGTTTTTCCAGTTCTTAATTAATGTTTGTGTATTGTTTTGGATTTTATACTCCATCTGTGTGCTTCTCATCACCTGGCATTCAATTTCAGATACATTGATATGGCTGAAACATTATGCCAAAAGCGTGCTCTAGAAGCATTCCGGTTGGACCCTGAAAAGTGGGGAGGTAATTTTACTAACGTATGCATATAGATCTGTGGAAAATTACAAGAAAAAGGAAAACAAAACCTGAAGATTTAGCATAATTGTCAACGAGAATCACAGAAATCCCATTGAGGTGTTTATCTGCCTGAATGTGTACTGTCCAGCTGAGAAATGGACTTTGAAATATGGAAACAAAAATTGATGAGATCTTTGTGTTTCAAAAGGGTGTGTTATTCATTTGTCCTGTTGTGAATGTAATTAGTCTTAAGGATACGTTCTGTACTATATCTTAGCTTCTGCCTAATTTCCCTATCACAGTTGGATTTTGTAAAAGAATAACATCTAAAATGAATTTGAATCTGGTAAGATGTCCCATACTATAAAAAAAATTTCAAGGAAAGGCCATGAAAATCTGTGCTCGAAAGGATTAGTAATGAGTGACTGTTAAAGCTTGAGTCTCATAGTTTACAATTTTCGTTAATGCAGTGAATGTGCAGCCCCTGTCAGGATCCCCTGCAAACTTTCAGGTTTACACTGCTTTGCTCAAACCACATGAGAGAATAATGGCCCTCGATCTTCCTCACGGAGGCCATCTTTCTCATGGTTATCAGGTACCCTCTCAGATTTCACTGTGTGACCTGACTAATTATTATTATCGTCATTTTCACAAACCTTAACAATATTTCTTGCTTACCTAGTCATTGTTTAGATACGGAACTTTTTATGAAACTAGTTTATGAAATATCTTTAAGACTTACTTTTAGTTAACATCAGTTGCTTCCGGTTGTTGCTTTCTGAGAATGTGTTTGTATCATTGTTAACTTTTACAGACTGACACAAAGAAGATATCTGCAGTGTCAATTTTCTTCGAGACAATGCCATACAGGTTGAACGAAAGTACCGGGTACATCGATTATGATCAGGTACCGTTTTCGTATGTGCTATTGATAATCTTTTTTAATTTCTTCTGACATATTTTCTTTATTTCCATACTATGGTTAAATAATTTTGATTTTATATCTTCTCTTGTTGGAGAATTCCAGAGCATATCCAATGAAGAGCCTACAATCGTTGTTTACGATGACTAGTTTGAACTCTTCGGACTTGGTAAGTGGGAATAAAAGGCAATAATATCTGACAATGCTAATTTGACTTTTTTATGCAGTTAGAAAAGAGTGCTGTACTCTTCAGGCCAAAACTAATCGTTGCCGGTGCAAGTGCTTATGCTCGCCTTTACGATTATGAACGCATTCGTAAGGTAAAAGCAACTTGTGCCTGTATATGCTTTCTCATCTATATGCGATTTCAATCAAGGAATCCTTACAATAAAGATTGTGCCTTTCCTGTGTCTATTGCAGGTCTGTGACAAGCAAAAAGCAATACTATTGGCTGACATGGCGCATATCAGTGGATTGGTTGCGGCCGGCGTCATCCCATCTCCCTTTGAATATGCGGACGTGGTGACGACCACAACCCACAAGTCGCTTCGTGGGCCCCGCGGAGCCATGATATTTTTCAGGAAGGGCGTGAAGGAGATCAACAAGCAAGGAAAAGAGGTTGGGTTTTTTGGGCATGCTTGTTTACCAAATAATCCATTCAAAATGAGTTATTTTGGTTAACTTAGAGTTAATTTTTAAAAAGGTGGTACGGTTAGTTGTTAGTGGGATTTTAAGAATGTATTAAAATAATATTTAAATAAAATGATTAATATTGATTTGATGTAAAAGTAGGAGACAAGTGATTGGAAATGATAGGTAGCTAAAATTATCTGAGTGGATGAATAGTGAATTAAAGTTGATGTGATGTGTAAGAATAATTGGTTTGTATTATTTAATTATATGAATAATATTAAGGATAGTGGGGTTGAGTTAAAGTTGAGTTAGATTTTGAGTATGAATTAAATGTGAGTAAATTATTTGGTAAACAAACATGATTCTCGGGCTGGGTCTCTCTTTCGCTCTCTCCCCCTAACTGTCTTTGACCATTTTTTGTGTATTTTAACACTCGTGTTTATTTGGAAGGTGTTGTATGACTATGAGGATAAGATTAATCAAGCCGTGTTTCCTGGTCTTCAAGGTGGACCCCACAATCACACAATCACTGGATTGGCTGTTGCATTAAAGCAGGTCTGCAACACTCAAAAATCCCACATTTGTTGGCAGCCTGCCTCTCTCTCTGTGTGTGTGTCAGTGTGTGTGTGATTTGGCTTGATTTGAGACTTTGGTTTTGTAAGTATCTTTGTGGCATATCATATGTAGCAACTTTGACAGGGTAATTTTTTTCCTCAACAGGTTTTTTCTTGTTAAATTAAATTGCGTGATGTATATATGGCCAGTTTAATTATTTGGTTTTTCAATCTCAGTTAAATTGGTTAATAGTATATCTCAAGGTACATGTTTTATGCATCATTNATATCTGGATGCAGACAACTACACCAGAATATAAAGCTTATCAAGAACAAGTCTTGAGCAATAGTTCAAAGTTTGCCAAGGTATACTCGATTTAACCAAATCCGTAAGTACACTATGCAATCATCAAGCATTAAAATCTGAAAACTCTTAATCTGCAGACTTTGGCTGAGAAAGGATACGAACTTGTTTCTGGTGGAACTGAGAACCATTTAGTGCTGGTAAATTTGAAAAACAAGGTAAAAGCGTATAATCTTTTGTTCTTTCTTCGCAATGTGTTGCAAATAAAATGATTCTTTGATAAACATTGGGTGTGAAGACAATATGTACTTTTTCTAGGTTAATTGCCCGGAATCCTCTGATTCTTGCTTTGATACTGTCATCAAATTCCATTAAATTTATTAATTTAAAAAAAACTTGTGTATTTGGGATTCTTGTTAAATTAAACAAGACTACTTGATAACGTAGTTAACCTTATATAGGGTATTGATGGCTCTAGAGTGGAGAAAGTATTGGAATCTGTTCATATTGCGGCCAACAAGAACACTGTGCCCGGAGATGTATCTGCTATGGTTCCTGGTGGCATCAGAATGGGTAAATTAAAAACTAAAGAAAAAAGAATTCAATTACCAAGTTACCTTTTTATGCTTCAAAAACCACACAGTGTTACTTGTTTTTAACTTGCAAAGTGTACTAAGCTAAAGGTCACGTTTATTCAGCAAAGACGGTCATGATGAAGTGGTAGCAATTCTCTAAGCTAGCATTTGTAAATACCAAAGGATAATTTTTTTTTTCTTTTCCATTTTTTTTTTTTCACAAAAATCCAGGAACCCCTGCTCTTACTTCCAGAGGATTTATAGAGGAGGATTTCGTCAAAGTTGCCGAGTTCTTTGATGCCGCTGTACAATTGGCTATGAAAATCAAGGCTGAGACAAAAGGTCACATTTCCCCCCATCTTGATAGCTCCATAGCTATTAAATCCTCTGTTGGGTTTCATTCCTTTCAACTTCTCTTATATTATTCCAGGAACAAAGCTTAAGGACTTTATGGCCACAATGCAAAATAGTGCTTCATTCCAGTCTGAGATTGCAAAACTTCGCCATGATGTGGAGGAGTACGCCAAGCAATTCCCCACTATCGGGTTCGAGAAAGAAACCATGAAGTACAAGAGCTAAATGAAATATCACTCTACAGGTCAGGTACATGCACATGTAGTATTAGCATATTGTACGGTGAGAAATCCACATATATGCTGCCTACAACAACAACAACAACATAGCCTTTAGTCCCAAGTATTCTTGTGACTAGGTTGGATTTTTTTGCTTCGAACTATAATTTATATTGATTTCCCTAAGAATTCTTGTGTAAAAATGGCAGAGATTGGAGATGGACGAGGAGAAGGGAATAAGATGATAAGATAAGGATTACCGTTTGATATTTACCTCTATTTTAACGTTGTTTCAAATTTTCATCCCAAAATGCCCTTATTATTCAATTATCTCCCTTTTCATCTTCTTCTTCACATTCAGGATTTTTTTTTTCTTTTCATCTTTTGTTGTATCATCTCTTAAACCACTCAATGATGGAACAAAAAGGACATGCAACTCACACCACAACATGAAATTAAATTTAGCATCCCTAAATAGATAAATAATATTTGCAAAAATTACAGTTTTCTTGTGTTATTCAATTTTTTGTTTGCAAATTTTAGAATTTTTTGTCGTCCATGAATTTAATTTGTTATAACCAGAAAGCTGAGGATAAAAAAAATGAGTGAAAAGACAAATAAATAGAGTTTAATCAAACTTTGAAAAATCAACAAATGATAAGAGTTCAAACAAATAGAGAAGGCAAAAGTTTAGTTGACGTGCTGGGTAGATGGAGAGGAACAATGGAGGGTGTGGGTGCAGGGGACAAGTGAACTTAAACAAAACTGGTTTTATAACTAGTAAGTATTTCTGTAAAATCAATTTAAAAGGAGGTATTATTAGATAGAGAGGTACATATAGCAAAAGTCTAGGACTTGTCTGTTTTGTTCTTCAGTGGGCCGAAATCAGAACGATGCCTTTTGGGCTTCTCATTAATTAATAAATCAGGTTCCAAAACGACCTCATTGTTTCTATAAAAAATAGTAAGAGTGTTGTTAGGTAGATCTAACGGCTAGACAACTATACTTTTTCAACGGATAAGCATACTTTCAAATTGAAATGCGGTATTTCATAAAATAGCATAAACAAAGTTATGACATTTCATAGCATAAGTATGCATTTTTGTTAAATAAGTATGATAGGTCAATACTTTGTGTCTTTGTGAACAAAAATTAGAAGCGAAGCCCAAATAGGGAAAACTCACTCCCCATTTCATGTTTGAGCATTTCGGCCAAAGACAAATCGAAAAGGGAATCCCCTCAAGACCAATTTACTTCATCACTTTTTTTCTTTCTTTCAATTAAGCAATAGGAGTGTTTTTTGTATTGTAAAAATTTCCTTCATTTGTTTTTTAGCCTTGACTCATAAATATTCCTGTGGAGTGTGGGTTATCTATTTTGAGATTGTGTGACTTGTATTCCGAGTTTTCAGATGTGGGCAAACCATAAATTTATTCTATAGGGGTTTCTATAAATTGGAAGTATCATGACAATATAGTTCTTTTACAATTTTTATTTCCAGCATTAGTTGAAGTTAAGCCGGGTGATCTTTTGGGGCATATTTTCATCCATTATGGTATATGCATGCAAGTTTGTGAGATATGAGTGTTGATTATTTGTTAAAATAGGCTGGGAATGAGTTTTGCTGATGAGTGGGTGAATGTATTATTATGAATGCAAAAGAAATTATAGGCATTGTGTGTACATGCCGTGTGCATGTTGCTGATGTCGTAAATATACTTAGGGGTATGTTTAATGAATTATGTTGAAAAATAAGATGATGATGATGTCATAAATATACTTAGGGGTGTGTGTAATGAATTATGTTGAAAAATAAGTTGAAAATTAGCTGTTCATCGTGTTTTCAGGCATGAGAACTGATGATGGAAAGTGAACGGAGATGAGTTGTGGAAGTTGCATCTTATGCTCGACAGAAGTCCAGATTTTTTGTTCTTATGTTGGAGCCTTTATTTGGATGTACAATAAGGACGAACTCATGCTCAATGTGATACGCTGAAAAAACTTTTTTATATGATTTGGTTGGTTTTAAACTATAACTTGTGGGGTTTAGTTTTAGTATCTTATTTACTAAGGTTTCTCAAGTTAAATGGCGTAGGTTTGTGAGATCCTTAAGTTGAACCCCATGCTTAATGTGAGATAGGATTCTTTTCCCTGCTGAATCATTTTTGGGAGTTTTATTGATGATGATAATTTTTGTGGAAATAAAAGAGCCAAACACTCGATGCCATCTATGGCCCTATGTGTGTACAAAATATCATTATACCCTTTGAAACTAGACAAAGTAGAGCCCATTTGCCATCCCTTTGCCATCTGATCTAGTTTCAAATTTCAATCCAGATTCCAGAGTGAAATCTAACTTTTATTTTTACCTTTTTTTTTTTAAAAAAAATAAAAAGAATAAAAAACGTTGCATTCAAGCAAATTAAGAGTTCAGTACATCTATGAAAAAAGATGAAAATACAAGAGGAGAGTCATTCCAAAAGCAAGAAAAATGTGACACTACCGTCCAATTCGCAATTTTATGAGCCACCTGGTTCTTCACTAGGGGGTGTGTTCGCACTTACTGCAATCTAGAAGTGATAAGAGTTTCCTAATGTCCAAAAACACCTCAAAGAGGGGGTCGAATTCTTCCATTTGAACGATTCATCCAACAACACCTAAAAAGTCTGTTAGAACCGCTTGAATTTTGAAATTTAGCTTTTATAGTTTAGTTACTGTATAAATTTGTATTCAAATAAATTTAATTTTGTAGGAAACACTTTCTTAATAAGTTGAAACTTATTTCATAAGCTTCTCTATGATGTGGCTTTTAAGAGAGCAACAATTTGCTACTAAATTTTTAATTCACTGATCAACCTTGTGTTTAGTCTCTAACTTGTTTTTTTTCCACTGCATTAGTGAGCATCCCATGCGATGCTTGGACGACCTTGTTCCTTCAATTTTTTTTTTAAACTTTATTTAAATATAATAGCTTATATTTAAAAATAGTAGTAAATTAATTAAGTACCTCCATATGTGCTTGAGGTAAAAATAGTAGTTTATATTTAAAGATGATTGAACACATTTTTGTAGGAAAAAACTTCATATGTTCATTAAAGTAATGTTGAATTTTTTAAACCATGTTTTATAGTACAACTTGCTTGCGTTTTGATTCTCGGCATATTGTTGTGTGTATCATGTTTGGATTATATGAGCAATATTATTTAGGTGAATTTTCACCTTTACCGTGTGATTTGAAAATAATTATACTTTTACTATGCGGCAAATTTTATTTGCATCTTTACAAATTCCATGTCAATTAATTGCAAAGATCACCAAATTATGGGATCTTCAGTTACCAAATAAAATTTAAACTTAAACGCCTCCCCCTTAAATTGCACAGATTATGAGAATTTTTTATCAAACAAAACAAAAAAATGATCATATATGTGGTAAGATTACATCCAATAAAATAGGATGTTGTTTCAATACAAAATAGAAAGAAAAAGAATTTGATTTTCAATCTACATCATCTTTCAAATACATGTGTGACAGGAATATGAACTTTTGCCAAATCATCTTCCCACGGACTATATGTTGCATTTCGTAAAAATTGCAGCTACAACGAACTATATGTTGCGTTTATAGTCAGTAAAGTTTTTTAGCTCTCAGGTGTTTTGAATGGACAGTATATATTGCTTTTATAATCAATATATATTCAGTATATACTGCATTTTTTATTTACATAGAATTTTTACCCAACTATAATTGTGATATTTGAATTTTTGTTTAGTATATAACTTGTCATATACATATAATAAACTGATCATAATCATTATTCTAGTAAACGATTTTAGTATATGTAGATTATATGATACAAATACAAAGGTTAGTGACTTAAAAACTTGTCAATCAATTGAATAAGAATGTGTTCATAAATGGAAAAAGCATAAAAATAATAATGGTAATGGAAAAGCTATACATCCTAATATAAGTAGAATAAAATTTTGGATTATATACATATCATAAACTACTTATAACATCAGTGTGTGTGGGAAACAAACAGTAAAACACGACATCTCAAAGAGAGAGAGAGAGAGAGAGAGTTCACTTGGGGCAGTTCACGGAGTCAGGTTATTTAGATCGATGGTTTTATTTGGTTTGGTTTTGTCGAATTCGGTTTTTGGACATGAGGCTGTCAGGACGTTTGGTTTTCGAGAGGATAGACAGCATTGTTGAATTTTAAATTTTGAACTGAGGGGCGACAGGACGAGGTGGTCAAAAAGGTTTATATTCGAGCGAAGAGAGCTCGAACATGGTGATCGAAAAACAACAAGACGTAAGTTCAAATTTTTAAATTCAAGACTTCGGGGAGTGGTCATTCGGTTCACGATTTTCGACCTCATCGGTGGTCACTCGGTTTTTGACCTCATCAGTGGTCATTCGGTTCTCGGTTTTTAGTTTTCGACATCGTTGGCGGTCACTCGGTTTTCGACCTCATTAGTGGTCATTCGGTTCTCAGCTTTCGACCTCATCGGCAGTCACTCGGTTTTCAGTTTTCGACCTCATCAGCGGTTACTCGGTTTTCGACCTCATTTGTGGTCACTCGATTTTCGACCTCATCAGTGGTCATTCGGTTCTCAGTTTTAGACCTCTTCAGTGGTCATTCGGTTCTCGATTTTTGACCTCTCCAGTGGTCATTCGATTCTCGATTTTTGACCTCATCGGTGGTCACTCGGTTTTCGACCTCATCAGCGGTCACTCAATTTTCGACCTCATCGGTGGTCACTCAGTTTTTGACCTCATCATCGGTCACTTGATTTTCGACCTCATCGGTGGTCACTCGGTTTTCGACCTCATTAGTGGTCATTCGGTTCTCGATTTTTGACCTCATCAGTGGTCATTCGTTTCTCGGTCTTCGACCTCATCGGCGGTCACTCGGTTTTCTGTTTTCGACCTCATTGGCGGTCACTCGATTTTCGACCTCGTCGGCAGTCACTCAGGTTTCCGATCTCAGTGGTCATTCGATTTCCGATTTTTGACCTCAAAGGTGGATCATTCAGTTTTCGACCTCAGCTGTTATTAGGCTTTCCGTGTTCTATCTTAGTGGCAGGTCATTCAGTTCTCGACTTCGTTGACAGTGGCAGGTTGAAGGAAACAACCCGAAGAGGTATTTCACTCTTGGATCGAGTTATGCTTACTCGACCAGAGTGGGTGGGACTAGATGATATAAGATATTATACTAGACCGGTATTAATGAATAAACCTACACATGGGCTAGGACACGTGGCATGATAGTATTGAACAAGCCCAACTTGGGCCACTTAGACACGTTCGAGTTGAAGGAGCCCGGGTGAAAGTCCATTTCACCATTAAATACCTTATTTGTTTATAGATAATTATGATAGTTGTGAATGGACTTCACTTAGACTATTGATCAAACAAAATGAACCTTACTTTTTAGTGAATCAAAATAGAGGTACTATATGTACGTTCCTGATTATATTTTATGGGTTCAGAGTACTAGTCATGGCGATGGGATGACCCAGCCTGCCAGTTCGACCCGTGTAACAGCCCAACATCTTAACCCGTAGTAAGATATTGTCCGCTTTGGGTACTCTCTACCTTCCCCGCACGGTTTTGCTTTTGGGAGCTGGCTCACCAAAACGCGTCCTACTAGTGAAGGTATCCACAACCACTTATATGACATGCTTCGTTCTCCTTCACAACCGATGTGGGATATCTACATCCACCCCCCTCACAGGGGCCCAGCGTCCTCAGAAATACTAAGATTGAAAATATGTACAACTTAAAACTCAAAATATCTACAAAGATACATAATTTGTATATACATCTCAAAATTGAAAATCTGGAAATCGAGCCCTAGTGTCAGCTTCGCGCTCCCAAGTAGCATCGATATGTATACAGTTTATACGCTTAGGATGAAGGCCCCCAGTTGTCTTAACAGCACATCCTAAGTTCTGATGGAGGCCCTCAGTTGCCTTAGAAATATCCATCAGAGTGTGCACATGTACCGATTAGATATCGGCCAGATTACAGATTCAATTTCAGTTACTGGAATAGATTTCCAGTCCAGATATATACCGATGCTACTTGGGAGCGCGAAGCTGACATTAGAGCTCGATTTCCCCATTTTCAATTTTGAGATGTATATACAAATTATGTATTTTTGTAGATATTTTGTACATATTTTCAGTCTTAGTGTGGATACCTTCACTAGTAGGACGCATTTTGGTGAGCCAGCTCCCAAAGGCAAAACCGTGCGGGGAAGGTAGAAATTAAGTACCCAAAGCGGACAATATCTTACTACGGGTTAAGATGCTGGGCTGTTACTGTGGTATCAGAGCCAGTACCCAGGCCATGTGCCAGCGAGGACGCTGGGCCCTTGTGAGGGGGGTAGATGTAGATATCCCACATAGGTTGTGAAGGAGAACGAAGCATGCCATATAAGTGGTTGTGGATACCTTCACTAGTAGGACACGTTTTGGTGAGCCAACTCCCAAAGGCAAAACCGTGCAGGAAAGGTAGAGAGTACCCAAAGGGACAATATCTTACTACGGGTTAAGATGTTGGGCTGGTACAACCCGCATCAATCGAATCGACCCTGAATCGGCCTATGGTCAACAGGCCCAGAACTGAGGCCGTAGTTTGACCGGGCCAGTACTTTGCCTCATGTATAAAAATTTTGACCCGGGCTGGCCCTCGAGACGGCCTACCATATTGTTCTTTTTATCTTAGTTTTTTTAATCTGTGGACCGTGTCGGGCCGATTCGTGGCCCGAATATTGGGCCATTGGCAGCCCGCTAATCTGGGCCATTGATAGCTTTTGACAGGTGGAGATCCAACTGTCAGTTTATTTATTTATTTATTATTTTTTTTAAAATTCGGTTGCATGGTCCGGGTCCTGTTTCGACCCAGCCCGCCGGTTTCACAACGGTTGGCCAATGGTCAAATTTTGGATCATCTTGACCATTGAGATCCAACGGTCAAGATCCGGCTGACCCACTAACCCACATGGCCGACTCGGACTCAGACCTGACGGGTACTGTAAATTAAAAAAAAAAATCGAACAAAATTAAAAAATTT
>BKCP01004672.1:445207-539682 GCA_008636005.1 Striga asiatica | reverse complement strand
AAGATAAAGTTATTTAAAGAAAAAGTTATTTCACACCTTTCACAATATCTTCCTCCCTTCTCTACTATTTTCTACTCTTAAAGTGCTAAATTTTAGGTTTTGTGCTCGGTTTTTAATAATTAATATCTGAAGACAAAGGGGCAACATATTAGATGTGTGTTATTAATATATTTTATGTCACCTTGGATTCTATATAATTTGATAATTTTTAAATGCAAATAAAATATAGTAAGAACAATTAAGCTTCACTTAAATTTCATGCTTAGTAATACTTTATCTCAAATTGATTTTTTCCTGTTTGAGAAAATATTTAAAATAGGGGTTTAAGGTTTAGTTATGAAATATAATTAATATATTATTAGTTTATAGATAATTATGATAGTTGTGAATGAACCTCATAGACTGTTGATCCAACAGAATGAACCTCATTTTCTAGTGAATTGAAGTAGAGGTAATGTATGCACGTTCCTGTTTATATTTTACGGGTTGAGAGTACTAGTCATGGTCACACGCTGGCCCAACCCGCCGGTTCGACTCGAACTGACCGATATGGCCTTGAACGAGTATGTGGTCAACAGGCCCAGAACCAAGCCCATAGTTCGACCTGACCGGTTCTGGGCCTTTGGCCCGGTCAGTCGGGTCCAGGCCAACCCGCCAATATATATATATATATATTATTTGAACTTACTTAAATTTGTCGATATTTTTTTTAGTCTTATTCTATATTATAATAAAAATGGCATAAAAGGGTAAATAAATATTATTTTGTGAAAAAAAACTACATTATATTTTATTTAAATTTTAAATTTTTAATGTTAGTTGCACAAATTTAGTCTTAACTAAAATTTAGAGTCCGTTTATATCCGAATCGTTCTTTTTCGATTTTATGTTCATAATTTTTCAGTTATTTCGGTCAGTGTTGGTTTTTGGACATCAAATTCCGCGGGCTGACCCGCTTTAGAAAAATAAAAGCTGTAGGAGCAAGTATCCCACCTAGCCCAACACTTGGCACAAATTTGAAAAAAAACTTACAGCTCAAGTCTCTAATGTCCAAATCCTACAGCCCAAATTTTTATATTTAAATATTACAAACCATAACGATAATATACTTATATACCTAATTTGTGTATTTGTAGATCCAGTCTCCTCATGTATCGAAATAAAAAGAGTATCAAATGAGCCAGTGGATGTGTTAAGCCATTGTTTCAAGGCGGCATGCGCACTTTCCACTCTACAACTTGTTGTGTTCCCAAAGAGTTGTACTTGGTTTATCCATAAACGAACAAACTTCTCCTTGTGTGGATCCAACCATGTGGACTAAAGATAATACAAAATTTTTGGATGAGGACGCAATTTTTCTCTCATGTCCGCCAAGGCTTTTTCGTACTTCTCCACGGTGTCAGCTTGCCATACTAGTCTCCATGTGCCACTTTTAAAACGCGCAGCATAATCCCGGCTACTTATATTTTTATTACCATCTAATTTTCTGTACACTTTATTCTTCACATCCTTGTTGATGTGAAAAACACAAAGCAAGTGGAAATCTGTGGAAATTGTTCCTTAATGGGAGCCATCAACCCTATCTCCCTGTCAGTCAAAATGACTGTGGGCTCAACATCATTCCCAATCAAAATCCATAAGTTCTTCAACACCCATCGATAACTATTAGTTGACTCATACTTCATAATTGCATATGCAATCAAAAAAATTTTATTACCAGGAGTCATGCCAATAATTTGGAACAAAGGCATCTTGTACCTGTTTGTCTTGTACGTGAAGTCCATGCCAATGACCCAAGGGTATGCTCTAAGTGTCTTTTTTGACTCTGGATGGACCAAGAACACATGAGTTATCTTCTTTGTATCATGATCTCTAAGTGATTGAATATCATATTCGTTGTCTTTAGCCAACTTGTAGAACTGTTGTATCATACTCCTTTTCCCAAATGAGGCCCTCCGGAGCTTTGCTTTGTAGTTGTAAATTTGTCTGATGTGACAATTGTCCTCCAGAAATGATTGTTGAATGACCAACAATATGTTTTGCGGCTTTGTTTGTGAAAGAACCATCGACCGATTAAGTTTTTTTTTCTCCAACACTAAGGCTGCTCATTTGTCGATGTCCCTCTGCATATTTAGCGGGCTCATGATTGTGTCTATCCTCATCATATTTAATAATCCAACTATGGAACTCCGAATTTGGAATCAAGTTTTTCAATATTACCGTGAACTCACAACCACAAACAATGGTCTTTGTGTTCTTTCTTTGTCTTGGTTTTGGAGTCCCTCCATCTTCTGATTTCTTTCTGTTGGCCCAATTACATCTGAGCCTCACACTGGTGGGTAAATGCTTTGACGTTATTTCAGCTCATACCCTGAATATATTGCAAGAAAGTAGCAATAATGCAGATCATCACTATAACCCGCATGTATTTGCCCGTCTTCAATATAATCCGTAAAATCTTCAAATTCATCATGTAAGTAGTTAAATTACACAATTTTATTATCACATTTTTATAAAAAGTAACTATTAATAATAATCCTATATCAAACAGGTGATAAACAAAGAAAACTATAAAATTCAGTTGCAGAAAAACAAGCTTTTGGTTTAGACGTTTGAACTGCATATAAGCATTTGGTTTAGACGTTTCAGAGGCTTCAAAGCTTTTATTATTTACGTTTCTTAAGTATTGAAGCCTACAAACCGGACGTTTAAAATGCACAGAAGCTTAAAGTTTAGACGTTTCAGGGGCTTTTAAGCTTTCAATAGTAAAGTTTGAACTGCATATAAGTTTTAAGGTTAGACGTTTTAGAGGCTTCCAAGCATTCAATTTTTACGTTTTTAATGTGTTGTCCCTTACCAACTAGACGTTTCTATTCACAGTCGGGTTTTCATGTTAGACGTTTCTTGGGTAAGGTATGACAATAAAACGTTTACGGCTTATATAATCTTTGTAACGCCACACTTTGATTTAAACGAAAATCCATGGCTTTTCAGAAAAATCAAATTAAAATTTTCAAATTTCAATTCAAACGTTTATGGCTTTACTCATTCATATCAAATTTCCTTTTTCATGACATAACATCAAATCATAACATGAATCATCATTCATAAAATTCAACTCCCATAAAGGGTTCATCCAAAATCATCCATTACCCAAACTGGGTTTTCAAATCATCAAGGTGTTCACATGGCATCTCCCCAACATTATTTCAAATCATAATATTCTCAAGCTCATAAATTCATAAATCAGTTCATAAATAGCGGAAGCAACAAATAATATTCCAGTCATAAGGACCGACTACCACTCGCTCCACTCCGCCGTCATGCCTGCACTGCTTAGCCTGAAATGTTAATTTCAGGTGGGAGTGAGTACATATGAAAAAACGAGGTGCTCATTACTATGCAATAATCACAATAATATCAACAGGTACGATCGTAGCATGTATATGAATCAATCACGTATCCCAAATTTTCATCATAAATTCACAGTGTTCAGACTCATGTGCACACCTACGCATATACTGCTGGTAGACGTATCGAAGGCCTTCGCTCAGGTCATACTTCGAATGCCCCATGGGCTTTACTTCTATGCCCCTCGGGCTTATACACCGAATGCCCCACGAGATTCTATCGATGCCCAGTCAGTAGGAGTAACCTCTCGGGTTTATTTTATAACCACGGGATAACCGTTCGACGGCCGATACAGCTCACATCGAAGTCTACATGTTTCACATGCATACGTTGATCATACCACACATAAGGCAACAATTTATTACGGCATAGTAATTTTTCAGATAAAACCCACCTGGTTGGAAGCAACAAATATCACGAAAATACGAGTAGGTTGAGAGCTCTGCTCGTCAAACACCTACAATAATTAAGAGGGCCCTATCAATAACTATCCGACACTTGCACTAACTAACTCATGGCATTTACAATTCATATAAAAAAACACTTGGATCATTTCAGCCCATATAAGTGAATAAGCAAGCGTTAAAAGGATAAATTTTATTTTCGAAAGCACAACCGTAATTTTTCAAAACATAACCCGCGCAGCGATTTTGAAATCGACACAACTTGCAGCACATAAATCAAATCAACATGAATCTAGTTGCGTATGAATCCTCAGACATGCCTCTACAACTCTTATAAAGACATCGAGAACAAATAAGGTCATCTACCACGAGATAAATCATCAAACACTTGAAACAGAGTTACAATTAAAAATCTGGAAACATACGACTGACAGGACTTCAGTATTTGTAAGATAAATGAAGCTACAGACATGCTTTCAAGAAGATTCGAAAACCAAAATTCAGCTAACACAATTATCTATAACTTCGTTGAATACCCTATTGACAAATAGTGATGTTATCAATGAGTTTAAATACAAAACATGCGATTCATATAATCTTCCCGAAACTAATTCATGATACAAACAACACTTCAGTTATTAGACTCTAACTCATGCTACAGAACTTCAAATGACATGAATAAAAAACCTATGGACAGCCAAGAAGCAAGGATACAATTTTTATGATGATCACTTTGTCAAATAATAACATTAGCATCAAGTTTAAACATCAAACATTCAATACATATACTCTGCCCATTTCAACTCATGTATTCATCATAACACGAAGTTATGTTATTTACATGTGAGACTTCAAACAATTTTATAAAATCGTATACTCAATATATAACGCTGAAACTTGGTCAAATTGTTCATCACTCATGTGAGAATTTTACATAAAAGTTTCACGTTAAAAGCTCGAACGTGGATTGAGTACTTTTGCATATAAAATAATCTAGACATACACGCGGTCTAAACATTTTATCTCATTCATTTCTCAACCTAAAATCATAAAATTTGGCAGGCATGCTCTCAACACCTACTTAGACATGTCATAAAAATTTCACATTTTTCTCATGCACATAGACTGACTTATTCGAGTTGAAATTACGCAGCTGAAACTAGGCATAAAAACTCGATTTGCATGATAAACTTAAAAAATATAGAACTCGAGTTATACTTAAGAAAATGACATGATTCTTGCTCCTATGTACTCCTCATTTACACAAGAAATATCTATATAAAGCATACTTTCCCAGGTTTTGCATATCATGGTCAAAATTGAAGTAAAACAGGACATGTGTGACATGCGGGTGAGCTGGGAACTAGTTTACATCTTGTATGCATATAAGCGATTATAAACTGAACCTCTAAGGCATAAATATATACCAATTAATTGATAAGCTCAGCTAAAAAACATATAAATAAGTTTAGTAGCTTACTTTCTTCAAATAACTCAAAAAATGAAAGAAGAAAGGCAAGTGTGCTCGGTGTTGCTCTTCTTGCTCGATCCTTGTGCAGCTGCGGCTGTTTGACTTCCTTCCTTGAGTTTGGTGAGACCAAACTCTTCTAGAATAAAAGGAGGATGAAGGAGGATAGTAATCTTGCTGAGGTTCTCAAATATAAGTAACTAGAAAACAAGATTACTTGGTGCTAACAAAAAATTTCTCTTGGCCTTGTATAGATATCACTCTCGGCTTTTGGAAAAACTTAAGTGTTTGGGTGCTGATTTTTCTCTAAAATGCTAAGTGTTGAAAGAGTATCACATTAGGAATATAAGAAGTTGAAGAGAGGGCTTATAGGCTGGTCTTAGGCGTGGAAACTTATGCAAGACAAGAGGGAAGACAAGGTGATAAAACAATTGTATAACTGTTTCACTAGGCACATGGTTGACTAGATGCATGTGGTTGAGCACATGAACGAGATGGTGGCTGAAAAGATGCTGAGAAATCTGGTCCAAGCCTTAGGATAATAGGGGGACAAAGCCTTACACTCACATTAAACAAGTACTAGCACATGATGGAGGATTAGGCATAGAAAATAAGTTAATGAAGACTTTGACTTGATTAATGATTCTTATACTCATCTTAGGCTTGATTCCCTAGCATGTGATAAAAGCGGACAAAGGGAGGGGATTGAAAAACCGGCCATTAGCCATGGAAGAGGACAAAGAGGTTGAAATAATTCAACTTTTGTGACATGTGACTAAGTAAAATAATGCCACTCTTATGGATGGTTGTGGAGTTTCTTTGCTTCGGTTTTGATGCTCAAAATGGCTGAAAAATACTTGCTAACTTTGTCCTTGATGTCTTCTAAGAAGATGAGAGAAAAAATAAATTTTACGGAACCAAAATCGGACTTAAGATCCGACTACAACCGAAAACTGAAGTATTAGATTAAAATTCTATTTTAACTCTTTTGGTTGGTCTTGAAAGCTGAAAATACTATTAAAGAGCTGAACATATAATGGTCTTAAGGGGCTGGTTGAATCAGTTCGAAGTTCGGGTCGCAACGATTCGAAAATAAATTAAATAATCAAGGCATATAAATAATAAAATAAAATGTCATTAATTAAAATAAACTCAGAAAAATCTAATATTCGAACAGGGCATTACAAGCTTAGCTTTCAGACGTTTAAACCATGTTCGAGCTTTTACCTGGGACGTTTACTGAACGAAATTAAACCCTAACTTACATCTATTATCACTTTATTCATTCTACCATACTAATCAATTCATCACATTAGTTTAATGCAACATATATAAAGAGGGTTTAATTATCTAAGTCCTAAAATAACTCAAACACTCAAAAATCAAAAGATCCATTTGTGAGTGAAAATCAATGTAAAAAAAAAAATAGGGATTAACACAATTTATCTTATTTGCAAGTGAAAATCAATATAAAAAAAATAAGAGTTAACACAATTTACCTCATTTGCATGTGTTCCCGATGATGTTGGATTACTAGACATGTGAATTAATGAAGAATAATGTAGAGATTGGTGAGTTAATTTTTAATGAAGAGGAAGAAGGAGATTGATGAAGATGTGGATTAAGATAAAAGTGAAGAAAAAGGAAGTTAGTGAAGGTAAAAATAGTAATTTGGGTAGAAGTAGGTAATACATTTATATTAGGACAAAAATATAATTTTAATTATTATTAAATTATTTTTTGGGACAACAAGTAGTAATTTGGGACGATAAATAAGAGCATCTCCAATGCATAAATGTTGTTATTGCATCAATTTTGACAAATATCAATTAATTAAATGAATTGTGAACCACATAAGATAATTTGTTAAGTTCACAACTTTAATTCTAAAAAAATATCTCCAATGCACAATATAATCAAACACAATATTGTCCACTTGGCCAAAATAAAAAATTTATAATTATGAAAATAAAAGAATTAATTAGATATTTTGAAAATGGTAATAATATTTCTCTCTCCTCTCTTCATTGGTTGACTAAAATGTGAATAGGAATGTGGATGAATCACATTCTTCTCTACATTGTAGACATTAATTATGTCCACATCATCACTACATTTGTGATAACATTGTGCATTGGATGATTAAAAATGAATAAATTGCTAAATATGTTAATGTAGAGTGTAATTTACTACAACTACATTTAAGCATTGGATTTAAGCATTGGAGATGATCTAAGAACACCCATAAGAGCATCTCTAATGTCGCTTTTGACATTATAAAAATTTATTTATATCATCAATTTTTGAAAGTGAGGTATTAATTTATTCTCCAATGCATCTTGTTATGAACTCTTTCATGATGAGATGGATAGCATTTAATGTTGACAATGTTGAACACACTTTCTAATATCTAACACCATGTTAAACATGATGACTAATCAATTCACTTTATATTTGATTTAATTTTTTATTGTTCTTGTATTAATGATTATTTTAATTAGTACACCTATACAAATAACTATTTATCAAATTAATGCATTGGAGATGCTAGTTTGATTCAAATTTCAACTCTTTTAACATTATTCCTACATGGATTAACATTACAATTATTGATTGACATGTGACTTTGGAGATGCTCTAATTTATCAAAGCACACGAAAAAGAAACATGCCGTTTGCAGTGCAGACACGTACTAAACCAGGATAAACCGGGTTAAATACCGGTTTGGCTGTGCATCTTATCCTCGGAACCCCCGCGCACGATAGCATAGACCCTTGCTTTTATCGGTCTTTCGGAACGCCCTACGCGGTGCTTTATCTCACGTTTCTTTGGCAGAGATTTCCCCAAATTTCTCATCTGCTGACCTTATATCCCATCTCCTGTACGCTGGCGTACTTTCAGATCCACAAGACCATCCGATCGATCTCGGCTTTTTTACTCCAGTTTTGTCGATTTTAAGGTAATTAACACCGATCTGTGCAAATATTTGGTCCTTTTTTCTTGATTTCTGTAGTAATTCTTTCAAATCTTCGATTTTATNTCAGATTTACATCTTTATTTTTTCAGAGGAAATCCTTTTTTCCCCTTTTCCTCCACCAAGTATATATGTATATATTTTATGTCTGGATGCATCTATGTATATATTTGAACGTACATGTTAATGGAGAATTTGGGGTTATGAAGACGCTGCAAAACTTATGTGTGCAAGCAATAACACTCTGAACACGAAGTGCGGAAAAAGAAGGAACAGAAAATGATGCAAAAGAAATATCCTTTAATTATGATAGATACAGTTTCTGGGAGAACTTTTACATTCTGATATTTTTCCAAACTGTATTATCTAATTTGGTGTTGTAGATGTGAGGAAATAACATTCTTACATCTAGACATGCTTTCTGATCTCTGTTAGTCCGTTTCATTGAGGATTTTCAATTTGCTGTATTAATCTTTTTTTTTTTTGCACAGTTTTGGATTAACATTTTGCGAGAATCATTACCCATAATTCTCAGACTAAAGTGCAATGGGAGATTATGAAAGAGATGTGAGTAACTGTACAAGTCCATTTTGTTTATTTTTTAAAAGCTGTGATGAAGGTATCAATTTTATGGCTTTCGTAAATTTGTTGTTCTGTTGATGTAGGAATATGAAGACTGGGATGAGTACGAGGAGGATGGCGATGAGCAAGAACAGGAAGTTGGTGAAGATGAGTACGAAGAAGAAACTCACCAGCCCACTCAGGAGGAGCTTGACTATCTTGAACTGAGACAAAGGTTAAAAGAGTCGATTAGAAAGCAGATGAAGAAGGAATTGGGAACTACAGATGCTGGCTCCCGAGACAGAATAAATGGGTTTCGCAAAGACAAGTAAGCATTTATTTGTGTGGCAAGATTTTAATAAGTTCATGCTTCTTATATGTTGTTTGACGAGTAGCGTTTTTCTGTGTCTTCCATGGTCTTGTTTTATCGAGACCAGAGCTCTGACCTAATTGGGCAATGAAGCTTTAAATTCATCTTTTTCTTTTGGCCCATAACATGGATTGATTTAGCTTTTAACTTGTAGCCAGTTTTATCATGTTTATGATCTTCACAAGTTGACATTTTTCTTTTCCTCCAATGTTAGATGATATTGTAAATTTGATATTTTTTCTTCTTTCGGCAAGAGGATTAAGAGTTGGTTTCTTCAATTGGTATTGAGATTTTAGTCCGATTAATCTTATCATATATGTTTCCAGTTATGGAACCTTCTTTGGTCCTCGACAACCTGCTATTTCTCAGAGAGTGATTCAAGAAAGCAAGTCCTTGTTGGAGAATCCAGATTTGGCTGCAAGGATTATGAAACCTAATCGTGCTGTAAGTGTAGAATACTCGATATTTTCCCACTTCTGGAATTTCTTGTATCACGTCACCTCCTTTGGTCAATTCTGGTATACGGAACTTGGTTGAGGTTATCAGTGTATTGTAGAATTGCGTTGGAATATTGATACACCTATCTCTGGTGCTCTTGTAAATGCAAATGTCCTTTTGGTGCACATTGTTAAAGCTGCTTCTCATTTTACGGATTTTGTTCTTGCTAGCAGTGCTTTACTGTTCACATTGTAATGATTCTACTTCTTGAGCATGTGTAAATCATTATATATGTGTGGAATGCTCCTCATTGAAAACTGAATTGTTATCTTGCTTAAAAAGTCAGATTGTGACATGATATGTTGTGCAGAACCAGAACAACAAGAGCTCTGTTGCAGAACCTGTCAAGTCAAAATCTCGAGAAACCCATCTGCCGAGAGTCACAAATGGGGTAAGTATTGTTGACTCACTCGCGCAATTCGAAATTGGTGTCTTAATTTCTCTCTTTCTCACGTGTCTTCTCATGCCCTGGTAATTAATTGTTGCAGTTGAAGAAAAAGGTTGAAATTCTTAAAAACACAAGAGACTACTCTTTTCTATTATCTGAAGATGCCGAGGTTCCAGCCTCCTCAAAAAGTCTTCCCCCAAAAACATTATCAACTCAAAAAATTGGTGTGCAACTTCTCCTCTATACTTTCTGGTTCGCCTTCTTTAAAAGCACATAGCAATTTTATTTCTTCTTAAAGGTAACTTATACAGGGCTTTTGGTGGGCTTGAAGATGCAGGTTCAGCCCAACAGCAGCCTAGCAAGAGCAATAATGGTGTGAGGAGGCCAGTGCCTTCAGTTTGCCAAAACAAACCTAAAGTAGGGCAGGAGAGGGCAAAACCCCCGACCAAGCCAGCGATGGATCCTAGGAAACAACTAGGGAGCAATAATGGGAGTGGGCCTGGGCGGCCCGTTGGGCCCAAAAGCCTTCCTTCAAGAAGGCCCACACCTATTACTACTGGCAAGACCACCTCATCTACTTCAAAACATACTACGGTTGCTGGTGCGCATAAGCCAGCACGTTCTGCTGTGCAACCTCATATTCGTAAACCGATGCCTTCAAATATGCAGTCTGGAATCCATAAATCGGTGCCTTCACGTGCTCAACCTTCTTCAGCTACGAGAAAACCATCTGTTCAACAAGAGGAGTATCGAGGATCTGGCAAGCCGATGGCGATGACAAAGCAGGCGGCATCTTCCTCTAGAGATCAGGTGTGAGGCTGTGTAGTATCTATAATTTGCATCCATAATTATATTTAAATTCACTTTTCAATTTGAGTTGCCTTTTTTTTTTTTCAAGTTTAAATTGTATGGTTTTGGCAGTTGAGACGATCTCCTCCCAAGGCGCCTGTTCGTCATAGTTTAGCAGATGAAAGACCAAATGTTAAACCTAAGAGGCCACTCAATGATGAAGCTGGTGGATATGTAAATATTATCAGATCAATGTTTGGGTACCATAGATACTTTCTCTCTTCTTTTTTTATTCCTTGCGATTTGCATTTTACTCATCCCTTTCGTAATCATAGCAGAAAAGTAGTCAGTGGTTCATGGTCTACTTTCCTTATTTTTTTCCCGTTTTCATTATTTATGGGCCTGTTAGGTATGATCCAAGTCGGTTCCGTGACGATGATGATGATAGTAACATGCAGTCCAATTTTGAAGATGTTATGAGGGAGGAGAGACGCAGGTCAGCTCAACTGAATATTGTGTTGGACTAACAATATGGTTTTTCTGTTATGTTTTCTGCTTTTCATCTGTGAATCATGTGAGGACATGTTATGTTCACTTATCTGTTTGGGAACTAAAGCACAGTGGGAAAGACAATGAAATTTTGAAAATATGATTGTATGTTCGCTTATTTCTTTTCACTAATAATCGTCTCCTGTGGTATGAAATCATTATATGTTCTTTTGATTGTTAAGTATTTGCGAATGATATAGTTGGTGGAAGTTATTGTTAGTATTTGATACAATATGTTAACCACACACTAAAATGTAGTTGTACGTGTAGGTGTACATGCAATAACATTCCAGCCTTTAGATTGTTCCACGTGCCAAATTTTGTTTTCTTGCTTAGATACTTGAATGCCTGTCAACTATACATTCTATTCAAATCACTTCTATCATTCTTGTAGCTGGTATGGTGAATATTTTGCTTGTCCTCTGTAAAATCTCAATTCGTAAAATCGTAATATTGACCTACTGTGTGTGCATGCACTGTCCAGTGCAAAAATCGCTCGACGAGAGGACGAAGAAGAACTCCGGCTTGAGGAAGAGGAAAGAAGGAGAAGATTGGCTAAGAAGCGCAAGCTGGGCCATTAAGTGGTTGGAAATTGGAAAAAAAGCTCGAATGAAAGATAGGTTCCTTCTGTTGATCTGTATCCTGCAGAAGGCCATTGCAGATAATGGAGAGGAAATAAGACTCAACAAGCTCCTTAATCGAGTGTTCTTGCTGAAGATGTTATCCCTCGGTTTTAGCTTGCCAGGGGTACCTTTTAAGAGCTTGAGATGATGACCTGGTTTTGGGTTAAATCCTTAGTAGTAACCTACTTTCGTGGAGATGTGAATGCTGTAATTTATTTGTGAAGGTGTTGCTTTTCNTTTTTTTTTTTTTTTTTTCTTCTTCTTCTTGGTAGCGTTTTTTCCCATTTTGCTCTGTTGGCGTCTGTGTAGTGGCAGAAAAAGTAGATGTGAATGATGATTGGAATGGGATTCATATGGGTTCTTGAAGTAACAGAGAGGTTATTTTCAACTTTCTGAGTGGTCTCAAACTATTCGAAACTATTATTTATGGTGATGAGGATAATGGGAAATGGATGTTTTCTGTTTGTGTCCTGTAAATTGGGTTTTTGATAATTTGATTACTGACAGTTTACCAGGTTTAAGCAATCGGCGTGTTGAACTGATATAGATGATAATGAACTTTCGGCTGAGGTCTGAGAGATCAGTCTAAATACAAAAGAATTTTGTGAATTGCTTGAGGTGTTGTTTCGTGTATGCGTTTGTGAGACTAGCATATGGAATGTGTTATTTGTTTGCAAGATGAAATCTGGACCTTTTATCTAAAGGTTGGGCCAAACCAAGTTGAATGGATAACTTTGTTGAGAAATGTAGCGACTAATTTTATGGGATTGTAGTGGATAAAGGGCTCATTTACATGCATCCTATCTTAATTGGAATTAATTGCACTTTGACGNAAAATTTGATTCCAAACAAGAAACGTTCACCCCTTAAAATCCGATGCCTAGTGATTAATGAAAAGAAAAAAAAAAAAACAAAATATATGCTACAGATGGTAAGATATTGTATTTAAAATTAATTTACCTTAATAAGAAAAATCATCCCTAAACAATGTAATCTCTCTCATCTCTCTCTCTCTCTCTTGTATGAGTGGACGGCGGCGGTAAGAGCGAACTGTGGACTATAGGCCGCTGTCGAAGAGCTCGTCAGAGATATTGGTGGAGGGGTCGTGGTCTAAGTAGCCTGGTAAGTAGGACTCGAGTCGGTCCAGGCCGACGGATTTATCGCCCTTCTTGTAGCCGAGGAGTTTGGCAGAGGCAGGAGGAGGAAGGAAGGGATGGTGGTGATGTTTAGGTAAAAATTGGCGGCGGCAGGATGGAAAAATGTTATGTAAATAAAAAAGCAAAATATATTGAAAATATGCTTATTATAAAAGCAACATATAGTGTAATTATTCTAAGTCATGCACGAGATTTTGACGCTCATCGTTAAGCCTTGACCTCTTTTTTTTATAATTGTCGTCATGGTCGATTTTGTCATCCATTTTTTTTTTTCAGTCAGATAAATGTGGTTGGATAAATGTTATGTAAATAGAAAGGCAACATATATTAAAAATATACTGACTATAAAATTATTTGAAATTATAGTAATATTTGTCTTGTACAAGATTTGATGCTCGTTGTTAAGCCTTGAGTTCTTTTTCTTATAATTGGCGACCTCGTCGGTCTTATCATTCATTTTTTTTTTCAATCGAGTCGTCGTTTTCAACGACGTATTCATCAATTTTCATCTTATGCATGTCATATTCATCTNACCTTATTCGATTCTTTGCTTGGGGGATTTTGTTGACGTCGCCGAAACAGTTTGCACCGACCTTTTCTTTGCCACCTTTGTTGTGCAATTTTTTGGATCCACCTTTATCGAATTGAAACTTCTTTTGCACAAGCTTCCGATCAACTTTATGTTTAATATTACATAGTCGAATATGTACTTATATGTTATATAGGTTATAAACCAATTATAAACCGAATTTTGGTTGAGCGAAAAAAAAAGTTGTAATACATTATGTATAGTTTTTTATTTTTATTCATCCTGAAGAGCACTTATAAAATGTTTTACATATGAGCAGTGTATAGATTGTTGAAATAAAAATAAGTAAAATATAAACAAAATCCAAACATATCAAATGTTGTTAGATAAATGGTATGTAAATAAAAACACAATTTATACTAAAACTATATTGACTATAAACGCAACATATACTGAAAACTATTTTGATACCGTTCTTGCACAAGATTTGACGCTCGTCCTTAAGCCTTGACCTTTTTTTTTTCTTATAACTGCTAGTTGGTGGGTTTTGTCATTCATTTTCTTTTTTTATTTTGAGTTCGGTCATTGCTTTTAATGACAACATCGTCAATTTCAGTCTCGTACATGACGTAGCGGCATCGTGGCTGAAAGCACTAAAAGGTGAATACGCCTCAATCATGGCATGACACATTCTTGGTATTAGGGTCATTCGGGACCCTGAGAAGAGAATGTTGTGCCTATCCCAATCTTCATACATAGATACTCTCCTAGCCATATTCAGCATGAAGAACTCCAAGAAAAACATGCTACCTTTTCGACATGAAGTACCTATATCTAAAGAGAAGTTGCCTACGACACCTCAAGAAATAGAGAACATGAAGACAGTTCCTTGTGTTTCGGCAGTTGGAACCCTTATGTATGCAATGATGTGCACACGACCCGATATTAGCTATGTTAGTAACTAGATATCAAAATATTCCAGACCCTGGACATTGGTCTGCGGTGAAACATATACTCAAGTACCTGATAAGGACTAAGGAGTACATGTTAGTTTACCATGTAAACAATTTTCTACCGCTGGTTTACACCGATTCTGACTTCCACTCAGACCGGGACGAACGCAAATCTACCTAAGGTTATGTGTTTACATTGGGAGGTGGAGCCATTTCATGGAGGAGTTCCAAATAGAAATGTGTGGAAGACTCTACCATGGATGCCGAGTATGTCGCAGCTTGTGAAGCAACGGAAGAGGTAGTATGGCTCAGAAAATTTTTGGTGGACTTAACAGTGGTGCAGTAGAGAACTTGAGGGAACCACGAGCCTGCAAGGCCAGTAACCACATAGAGCGCAAATACCACCTTATATGAGATATCGTAGGGAGAGGAGACATCGAGGTTGCCAAGATTGCATCAGAGGACAACCTAGCTGATCCTTTCACGAAGAGTCTGCCGGGAAAAGTCTTCGCTAGACACATGAAATAAATGGGAGTCGGATGTGTGGTACCAGGATGAACATAGGTCTTTGAGAATTAAGGATTGAAAGATGTATACTAGAAAAGCATAAGCTTTAAGTATAAGCGGGAGATTGTTAGTGTGTATACTGAAAGGTTGACTTTAGATGTGATTCACACTATTTATATTGAATGAAAATTCATGTTTGATTAAATAAAGTTCCATGTTCTATTGTTTTGCATATAGAGAAATGGTTCATTTATCGGTTACTTGTGAAACATGAACATTTGTTTCACAACCTAGATGGAAATTGAACAATCCATTGGAATGGTTATAGTGTGGGCGGTACAATTGATCTTGAATGATTAGCCACACTAGTACACATTGGTGTATTGAATGGATTCGAAAGAGGAATAGTTCGTTTTGTATTAATCGGCGTAAACGAACTAGGCCTCGGCTGATTACTGCGTTCTCTTAACCCGTAAGAAATAAACAAACACATGTATGTAGTAACTACTGCTTTGATTCAACAAGGTGAGGTTTATTGATATGGACCAATAACTGTCTGGGTTGGTAGTTATTCATACATGACATGGTGTTTTGTTATAATATTTTACGATCACCATGACTTCACAATGTTGAGGTTTGATGATTTCCCCGGAGTGAGTTCAAAAGAATTATTATGTTAAACCCTGCAGGTGGATAAAATTCTGACATAATAATAATGATTGAATGGTGCTAGCTTTGGTTCAAGGAGTCGATTAATTTAATTATCAGTAATTAAATAAATTGACGGACATTAAATCGAGTATATTAGAGAGTGGAGCTCAAATCGTAATTTATGAATTAAATTGGGAGTATTTCAATAATACTACTTTAGTAGAATGACTGTATTATTCCTATTAGACTTGGTAGGCTTGACCTATAGTCCAGTCCTAATAAGAGAAGCCAATTTAATGCCTCCTTAGGGTCCATATTAGAGCCTATAAATACACCTCTTCTCTAGTCATGCAAAACATAACACACATAGCGATATCTAGCTACCCCTTCCCACCAAGAGAGTTCTAGAGGTGTTAGGTAATCAAATAGAAGTTCCAAGTTAGTCGAGTACCCGAGAAAACCCGAGCAAAATCGACCACTGTCGGTTGCCGATTCCATTCTTTAACTTCATGTATTACATCACCCTCGCTGACCTTGATTGGTTCTTTGGATAAAAGTTGACCCTTTCCACCTGATTAGGAACCCAGAACTGCAGCCTTAAAAGACTTCCCAGCACCACAGTTGACCACCGCCATGCACCGCCGAAGACCGCTATGCACCACCGCGAGTCCACCAGTCACAACCTGCTACGACCGCTGAGTTCCCAGCCGCCCGACACTGAGATCTGCGAGCCCCCTGCGTGCATCCCTGGCGACCTGCAACGTCCTAGTGCCCAGAGAGGACCCACTGCTGCCTCCCGTGACATCGAGCAGACCCACGAACTTCTCGTGCCCGCCTCCCAACAGCTTCCCGGTGCTCCGATCACGATCCTGTTCGCACATGCACGCGACATGCGACAACCGTGAAGGCCCGTCTGGCTGCCCAACGGACTTTGTGATCAGATGATCTCCTCTAAAAGAAATCTACAACGTCTCAGATTCAGAAAATTTTGTAAACCGTGAGTCTCCTACTTTTACTTATAGATTCGCTGCACATATGTATTCTTGTAGTTAAATTTGTAACTTGCACATTAACGGCGATCCTTATAGATCCCAATACCAGCGACTTCACCCTCAACTCCTCTAAGACAAGTCTACTCGCGGGCTTATAGTTCATAATATAGTCTTCTAACGATCATCTTATGATCATCGGGACTATAGAATAAACCTCCTCTTGTTAGTTAGGATAGCCTACGAGCAGACGTACCTCTGTGCGCTTATCCAACTTGTTAGTGCTTTGCCGTAGCACATGTGCTAGACTATCCCAGACACGAATATGTGATGGACTGGGTTGTGCCCATACCACAATTCACTTGGAGTAGTGGCATCTGACTTTGATTAAACAAGGTTCAAGATGTACAATGTTGTATCGAACGCCATTCCCCAAAATGATCTAGGAAGATTTGAATAACTCATCATCGACCTAACCATTTCCATAAGAGTCATATTCCTTTGCTCTGCAACCCCGTTCTGCTGGGGCATGTCGGGTGCAATGAGTTGGGACTCAATCCCAGCCTCAAACAGATATGTCCTAAACTCTCCTAAGAGGTATTCGCCTCTCCAATCAGATCGAAGTGACTTGATACTTTTACCATGATACTTCTCCGCAATTGCCTGATATTATTTGAACTTCTCAAAGCATTCAGACTTGCGGCGCATTAGCTAAATGTACCTAAATCTAGAGTAAGCATCAATAAAAGTGACAAAGTACTCGAAACCTCCTTTAGCCTGGATTGACATAGGACCACATAAGTTGGAATGAATCAGTTCTAGTACACTCTGTCATCTACACCCCTTAGCAGTGAACGGCTGCTTATCCATCTTACCCTCCAAGCAGGACTCACATGTAGGGTATGAAGATTCTAATGGACCGAGAGATCTAATATATACAAGCCTTTGAGTCCTTCTAAGGTTTATGTGCCCAAGCCTAAGGTGCCAGGGATATACCTGATTCATTTCTGAAGGTTTCTTTCTCTTAATTGATTTAGTCAATGTATTATTCAGTTCACTTTGTTGTTGTGTGTGAGTGTTTAGTTTAAGAACATATAAATTGCCAACTAATGAACCATCACATATGAAATGCTTCACATTGCGAATAACAACCTTGTCATTAAAAGAAAATGAATAACCATCCATAACAAGTTTAGACATTGAAATAAGATTTTTTCTAAATGAAGGAACTACTAAACAATGTCTCAAAGCTATATAAAACGAAGCTTTTTCAATTTCTCATATAGCCTAGGAGTGAAATTGAGCTAATGAAGTACTAGTAGACAATAATAAAGTAATGTCTACCATTGCAACTTCTGCCACTTTCATAGCGTCGCCCTTGTATACGGTAATCTCCCATTCCCTAAGCCGTCTGGTTTCTTAGAAACTCTTCATAGAATTGCAGACATGATGATTGTCTCTTGTGTGAACACACCAGGTACTGGTAGACATAACCGCTAAACATGTTTCTATGACAAAAGAGTGGTAATCACCTTCATTGCTTTCTTGGGGCAATTGGCTTTGTAGTGCCCCGACTTCCCACAGCGGTGGCATTTACCCTTCAACTTCTTCACTTCTCTTGGTGCAATCTCCTTAATGACCGTAGGCATTGGCGCTTTCCCAGCCTTCTTAGCAAACCTTTTCTTCTTCTTAGACCTTTTGGGACCACAAGTCGAGGGACCAGCCTGCTCGGCCACAAACGCCTGAGGATTTTGACTGAAAAGTCCTTCCGCCGCATGGAGCTCACTGAGAAGTTCCGCCAACGACAAAAGAATTTTGGTCATATTGTAGTTCAGGTAAACCTGCTCAAATCTCTTGGGCAGTGACTGAAGTACCATATCAATCTGGGTTTACCTGTCAATTTGTTCTCCTATGACCGCCAGCTCATTGAACTGCTCCATTAGATTAAGGACACGATCCCTTATGGGAATGCCTTCATCCATGGTGGTCGTAAAAAGAACTCTCAGTGCATCTTGTCGGGCTGCTTTAGACTGATTACCATAGAGCTCCTTAAGATTGAGAAGCATGTCGTAAGTGGTCCCCATAGAGTGATGTTGGTGCTGTAACACATTGATCATAGAGGCTGTTTTGCCACAAATTTCCAAACCACTCGACTGCTCCTCTTAAACTGGGTTGAGCCTCCTTGATCGTCGGTACCTGCAAAACACGACGGGGGTGGTCCGGCGTGGACACTCCGACGCTCAAGTTAGTGGTGGTGTTACAGAGAGAATGGAGTAACAAAATAATGCGTATATGTGTGTTCTCTTGTATAAAGCTAAAAGAACCTGTCTTTTTATAGACCTAAGAGTCCCTAAATAGCAGGACTTTAGGTGTGATTAGAGCCCTCCTTTCAGCCATCTCTTTTCCCATCTTGCTCTACGGCTGTAGACTTCCTGCCACACCCCAACTTTCTCAAGTTGGTCACTCTTAAAGAATCCCACATCTACATGGGACCCGCCACTTCAACTTCCCCGTCAGTGTCAGCTCGGCCACGGACACCCGAGCTTCCCCTCAATTGTGCCGAGCTACCATGTTGGGCTACTCTAGAAACCCTCGGAATGTCCTGGCCATCACGCTGAGCTTGCAATGGGTGCAAACACCCAATCGTCTGAACAACACGCCGAGCTCACCATCCCACAGAAAATCTTGCTGAGCTGCTAACCTGAGTCGGCCATATTCCATGTTTCCTCGTGCAGGTCGTCCGACCTAGCCCATCCACCATTTTTATGAGCAACACACGATCAACACTTCTCCAACAACACGTGTGCTATATCATCTAGCCCCAGTTTTTAATGACGAGCTATCACAGCCCAGTCAGAAAAAATGTTAAAACTATTCTCTAGCGAGTAAATCCCACGCCCCTACTTGTGCGTGGCACCACCTCCACAAATTCCCTTTCCTCGAATCAGAAGCGATACGTCAGAATTACTGACGTACACTATCATTAACCCTAGGCATGATGATGGACATTCTTTGAATCCCGAACCTGACATCACCTGCATCATGCACTAAATCGAGGTGGACACCCGTGATTATCCGCCCTTTCACTTGCTATTCCTTTGCAACCACGCCTTTTATCCGAGCCGTAGATGAGGATTCAAAATTAATGGCTAAGATTGGTTGACCTTCCCTATACCCAAACTGCATTATTATAAATACCGGAAATTGTTTCAAAATCCCCACCTCTGTGTTCACTCCTGCAAATCTCGAACTTTGTCCAGCAACTTCCGGCGAACTTCCGACGCAAGCAACGACCATCATCTTCTTCCATCATGTCGTTCTTTGGTGAGTGATAACTTATCGCTACTTATTTTACTTTTATTTTTATGAACCCTACTAATTTACTAATTTCTGATACCGTGTACCCATCCCACCATTAGAACACCAACCTTCAACTAACTCGAACTCCCATTCCCCTTTCAACTCAGAACTTCAAGGAGAAACTTCTGTGTCCGTAATGAGGATAACTCTGTCTTCATCCGCCGCCACTGATAAGGGAAAAGCCATAGCTCTTGATGCCACCATCATTAGGTCGGCGCCTCCCAATCCCCTCACCTCATACTCCACCAATAAAATAGTTAAAATATTTGAAGAGATCGAGCTTCTGCGGGGATGAACCCTTAAGGTTCCTCGTCGCGGAAATACATACACCAACCCCTCACCTGGTTATTACTCCTTCCTTAACCAGGCCGCCGTCGGACTGAAATTCCCCCTCCGCGACGACCTGGTGGAACTCAGTAAGCTGTACCGTCTTCCCTTTAACCACTTTTTGCCCAATGCCATTAGACTGCTTGTAGGCTTTATAATGGTGTGCCGAGCTCGTTTAGGTCGGCTAGACCCAGAACTTTGTTTCTAATGCCTTTGTATGAAACCCTTAGACACGTTGTACTACCTTTCCACCCATCATAATGCCCGATTCCTTGGACAGCCAAAATCCAAAATCCACAACTAGAAAAACAAATTCTATTACCTTCTGCCTTCGCCGAACACCTTTGACTTTGGTCCTGAGTGGATTCATAAACTTCCTGAGCAGCGACCTAACCCCTGACCTAACGCCGCGTTCGATGCCATCATCTCCAGATGGAACGAACGAGTAGTGCAGGTGGTGCCAATAAACTCCGATGCTCGTCCTCTCAAACATTTTAATTTATCCAACTGCCCGGCCGAGGCAGTGGAGGACGTCGGTAAGTGTTTTCCCTGACAAGCTGATCATACTTTATACTTATGATTTACCATCTTATAATGCCTTACCTTGCAGAGGCTGCCTTTAGCTCGGCGTTCACTAATCCAGCTTCCACCGTAACCCCGGCACAATCAACCCAGCCCGCCGCACTGGTGATCGACAGCACCGCCCCTGCCGAGCAGCCGAACCCAACAGCCAACCAGACGACTTCCAGCACCAAGAAGCATGCTGCGACCGAGCAGACCACCATGCGGTGCCGAAGTCATCCAAGTGCAAAAGCGCGAAGGCCAGTGGTAAACCCACCAAGAAGGCCAAGGCTGGCCTATAGAAGGCCTGCCCCAAAAACATCCTGGAGATGTCGTAATCCTTTGCGTGTAACCCTGATGTTGGCACTTCTGCCGCTTACCTCCTCTTCATCTTCCCAGAAGGGAAACCACTCGCTGGGAAGATAACCAGACCCGAGCCTCCATCACTTGTTACAATTTGGTGAAGGTACGTCAACAATCCTTGCATATGCTCATCTTCCTTTATATCGATTCTAACACCAAACTCTTATAGGCTCTGGATGGTCTCGCCCCCATCCTGCACGAGAAGATTGAGGGCACATCTGAAGTCGAGGCCCTACAGGATGACCTGAACAGTGCTCGCGCCGAGCTGGCCAACCTGATAGAGTCGTTCGACCGCCAAAAGGAAGAGCTCGCGACAAAGGATGTCGAGTTGGGGTCTTTCAAGCTGGCGGTGGACCAGCGCGTCATCAAGGCCCGTGAGGACGGCAAGGTCTCTTTCCTTTCCTCGATTAATGGGGCCCGCTTCCTGGAGCACTACCGGGTTGAGCTGCTAAAGTACTATGACCACACCACTTATCTCAGCAAGCTCATCCCGGCCTGCCTCCAGTACTTTAACAAGGGGGTAAAGCGCTGCCTTGCCCAGGTCAAGGCACGAGGATTTGCGGGCTCTGTCGACAAATCGGCCATGGTCCCTATCCTCCCAGACCCGGTTGGCTAGAATGGGGACAAGTCGCAGCCCGTTGACGTTCCCTGGTGGGGGCCGGTGCTGGACGTGGCCATAGCAAAGGCCGAGCTCAGCGGCGAAGAGGAGGGGTTGGTGTCCTCCCAGTCAGTTGTTTAATCTTCAATGAAATTTAGATGTATGCTCGGCCGCAGGCGTTTTTGCAATGAAATTTTCCTTTCATTTTCCATGTATTGCCGCATTACAATCACTCTCGCACATCTACAATTGTAATGCATAACCGTATCAAACGCACTTAAAAACATTCTTATTCATGAGCACGTCCTAAACAATCATATCTATGAGCTTTAAAAAGCTCGCGTTTTACCAGACTTTCGCCCTAACAGTAATACGCCGAGCTCTAAGAAGCTCGAGTTTTAACAGGCTTGCGCCTTAACAGTAATAACGCCAAGCTCTAAAAAGCTCACGTTTTATCAGGCTCTCGCCCTAACAGTAATAACGCCGAGCTCTAAGAAGCTTGCGTTTTATCAGGCTTTCGCCCTAACAGTAATAACGCCGAGCTCTAAGAAGCTCGCATTGTAACAGATTTTTGCCCTAACAGTAATAACGCCGAGCTCTAAGAAGCTCGCGTTTTAACAGGCTTTCGCCCTAACAGTAATAACGCCGAGATCTAACAAGCTCGCGTTTTAACAGGCTTTCGCCCTTAACAATCAGTCTCGCACATAGACAATAAAAAAGCTTTTATTCTCATTACATGTTATTTTTGCAAGTAAATATAGCATAACAGCTTATTTACTATCAAATCGCCTAAGCATAATATTTCTTGAGGTGCATCACATTCCAAGGACGGTGCAACACGCGTCCTTCACTGTTGCTTAGCTCATACGCCCCTCCTGTCAGGACTCTCTCTACCTTATAAGGCCCCTCCCAATTAGGTTCTAATTTCCCGACATGCTTCAAGGCATCAACCTGTCTCCATACCAGGTCCCCTACCTGAAAATGCCGAGCTTTAACCGAACGATCGTGGGCTGCCCTCATACGCTGCTTGTAAGCTACTACCCTCACTTTGGCCTGGTCGCGCAACTCATCGACCAAATCCAACACCTCTCGATGCAACACCATATTTCCTTCATAAGCGTATGCATCAATCCTTGTCGAGCTAAGTCCCACTTCGACAGGGATAACCGCCTCCATGCCATATAACAAAATGAATGGCATCTCCCCTGTTGAAGCCCTCGGTGTTGTCCTATACACCCAAAGGACTGAATCCAGCTCGTCAACCCAAGCTCACGAGGCCTTATCTAACTGAGCCTTTATCCCATTCAGAATTGATCTATTCGCCACCTCAGCCTGCCCATTTGCCTACAGATGGGCGACCGAAGCAAACTGTTGTTTTATTCCCATGTCCTCGCACCAGCTCATCACCCGCTGACCTTTGAACTGAGTTCTATTGTCCGATATAAGCACCCGCGGAATACCATAACGACAACAAATATTAACAAACCAGAACTTAATCACTTTCTCCTCGGTGATTTTCGCCAAAGGCTCTGCTTCAATCCATTTCGAGAAGTAATCAATCGCGATGACCAAAGATTTGCGCTGGCCTGTCGTCATAGGCAAAGGTCCCACAATATTTATTCCCCATTGGGCGAATGGTAATGCCGAGCTTATTGGTACCATACCCTCCGCAGGTCGGTGGATGAGAGGGTCGTGTTGTTGGCACTTGAGACACTTGCGCACCAATTCATGTGCCCTTGTCCTCATCGTAGGCCAGAATACCCTGCTCGCAGCACTTTCCCAACTAAGGACCTAGCCTTGATGTGGTCCCCGCAACACCCTTCATAACTTTCCTTTAACACACACATTCCTTCATCCTCCGAGAAACATCTTAGGTGCGGTCCTGTGTACGACCTCTTATACAGCCGCCCGCCCTGCAAGAAAACCTCATAGCTCGCCTGCCAATGGGTCACTCCTTACATCTTTTCTTTCCATTGGTTCTTGCAACCACTTCATAAGGGGCAACCTCCAATCTTCTTGTTCCTCCAACTCCAGGACCTGATCCAAAACACTCTCTGCTGACTCCATCAGGGTAACCGATCGTGACTTACAATCCACTAAGGTGGCCGTCACCTTAGATAAGAGGTCAGCCCGGACGTTCTCCATACGAGGCACTTGTATAAGTTCCCACGATTCAAATTCTCTGAGCAGCAATCTCACCTCGGCCACATACTTTCCCATCCTTTCTTCCTTGGTCTCATACTCACCTATAACCCGTTCCACAACGAGTTGTGAGTCGGAGTGGAAAATTATGCACCGAGCTCCTTCCCTAAGAACAAGTTGTGTTCCCTGTAACGGAGCCTCGTATTCCGCCTCGTTATTTGAAATTCGGACAGTCATCTTGACCGCAAACTTCAAATAGTCCTCTTCAAGTGTGACAACTACAATACCCAAGCCGGCACCCCCGATTGCCGAGGACCCGTCCGTATACACTATCCAACATTTTTCTTCCTTAGCTACGATGCACTCCTGAATGAAATCTGTTAGGGCTTGTGCCTTCACTGCCCGTCTCACCTCGAACTCAACATTATACTCGCCGAGCTCCACAACCCACTTCACCATTCTTCCCGAGGCAGAAGGCCGTCCTAACACATCTTTAAACCGGTAATTAGTTCGTACGACCACCTTGTGTGCTAAGAAATAAGGTTGTAACTTCCGCACCGTGGAAATAAGTGCCAGCGCCGCTTTTTTGGTTTCTGAGTAATGCTGCTCAGCACTCTGTAATATCCGACTGATATAGTATATAGGCTTCTGTTGGCTGCCTTCTTCTTTAAGCAATAACAAGCTTATGGCCTCCTTCCAAACTGATAAATATACCACTAAAACATCTCCGAGCTCAGGCTTACTTCACAGAGGAAGCTCGACCAGAAACTCCTTCAGCCGATCAAAGGACTGTTGTGCCAGCTGTGTCCATTCAAAGCGAGATCCCTTCTTCAAATCACAGAAGAAAGAAAAACTCTTCTCCGAGGCTTGAGCAATGAATCTACTTAGCCCCGCCAGACGTCCCGTCAAAACTTGCACCTCCAAGTTCCTTGGTGCCTTCATTTCTATCACATCTCTTACTTTTTCAGGATTCACTTCGATACCCTTCTCTGTGACTAAGTACGACAGGAATCTTCCTGACCTGACACCAAATTTTCACTTAGCAGGATTGAGCTTCATGCCGTACTGTCGTAGAGTAACAAATGTCTCCCGTAAGTCTGCTACATGGTCACTCGCCTTCTTGCTCTTGACAAGCATATCGTCAACGTATACCTTTATATTTCGGCCGATCTGGCTTTTGAACATTCAATTGACCAACCATTGGTAGGTCGCTCCCGCGTTATTTAGACCAAAAGGCATAACAACGTAGCAATAGGTGCCCCTAGACGTTACGAAGCTCACCCTTTTGCGGTCCTCCTCTGCCAGAGATATTTGATGGTACCCCTACGACGCATCCATCATACTTAACAGCTCGCATCCTGCTGTTGAATCTACAAGCTGATCGATCCTTGGCAACGGGTAATGATCTTTAGGGCACGCTTTATTCAAATCCCTAAAGTCTATGCACATTCGCCATCTCCCTTCCCCTTTACGAACCATCACCAAGTTTGACAACCACTCCGGGAATTGAATAGGCTGTATATGTCCTGCCTTTAGCAATTTTTGAACCTCGACTTCGATTATCTCATCTAGCTCGGCACCGAAGTGCCGCCTCTTCTGCTTCACCAGCCGCGCCATTAGATCTATGTTCAACCTGTGTTTGGCAATTTCAGGTTTAATACCCGTGAGGTCGTCTGTCGAGAAAGCAAACATATCAACGAACTCTTGAAGCAACAAAATCAACATCTTTGTTATGTTTTCCTCTATGTGCCGAAGTTCGACTTCCATCAGTTCGTCCTGCGAGCTTAACCCTAACTCTCGGTTTTTTTCCCGATGGGATGACTCAACGTCATTATCTTTCCTCTTCTTACTTTGTGCCTCTGCTGTCTTCAGCGTCACCTCGTAGCATCGCCGAGATTATAACTGGTCTTCTGTTACTTCCCCAACCTCATCACCCACAAAGAATTTTATCTTCATGTACCATGTAGATACAGCTGCCTGAAAAGAGTTTGAACTCGGACGACCCAAAATGATATTGTAAGCCGAGCTCGCGTCTACAACCAAGAACCTAACCTTCTTCACCTTCCTAACAGGAGCTCTTCCGAAATACACCGTTAAGCTAACCTCTCCCATGGGCCGAACCTCACTCCCATTAAAACCGTACAAGTTGGTGAGGACCGGTTCCACCTTTACCTCCAGATCCATTTGCTGCAGGCAGCTCCAAAAGATGATGTCTGCCGAGCTCCATGTGTCAATAAGCACCATATACACATCGTAGCTAGCTACCTCAACGGTTACCACGGGAGCATCAATGTGCAAGACAACGATGCCCTGTACATCTTGTGCTCCAAAACTCAGAATGGCCAAGCTTGTCTGTATTTTTACCTCCGTCCACCTCGTCAGCGACATACTTCCCCCTGTAAGTCCTCTTCCTTTCTCGGTGGGAGTCCCCATCTGTAGGCCCGCTGGTGATCATGTGGATTATGCCCTTTTTAGATGGCCTATTTGCGGGCTCGTCCGTCGTTCCTCGCTTATCACCCGTCTCACGCCGCTCTGGCCGCTCCTCATAGCGCTCCTTATCTCTAATTACGAATTCCTTTAAATGTCCAGCCCGGATAAGCCCTTTAATTTCATCCTTTAGCTCCCGACCAAAGTTAGTGGAATGACCATAATCACGATGGTACTGACAGTACTTATCCCTTCCTGTCGAGGATTTCCGTGGTGGGGCCAGCGACTTAGGTGGTGCGAGTAATTTGGTTTCACCCCTCTGCTCCATAACTTCCAAAATCTCCTGTTGTGGGGCATTCAAGGGCTTATAATGCTCGTACCTTGGTCCTTTAAACCGGTCCTCCGACCTCTCCAAATAAGTCTTCTTTTGTGCAGCTCGTCGTTCAGACGGACGAGGTTTTCCTCTATCTGCTTCACCTCCCCTTTATCATTCTGAATGAAGTCCGCATGCGCCTCCTCCATAATAACATACTTACTGCACCTCTCCAAGAGCTCGTCAAACGATCTGGCCGGTCGCTTCGCCAAGGAATCCCTAAACTTTTCTGCCTTTAGGCCTCGTGTAAGTCCCCCATCTTTTATCTCGTCTGAGGCCCTAGAAACCTCTACGCATTCTTTAGTATATCGTGCCACGTACTGCTGCAGAGTCTCGTCCTCCTTCTGCTGCATACTGATCAGCGACAGATATGTCTTCTCGTGCTTCAGTGCACTTGCAATCTGATTCAGAAACAACGTACTAAACTGCTTAAAATTATCGATGGAGCCAGGTAGTAGCTGGTGGAACCAATCCTGTGTCGAGCCCATTAAGGTGGTAAAAAAGACTCGGCAGCAGACTGTATCACTATATCGGTGTAGGACTGCTACATTGTCAAACGACCTTAGATGCCGAGTAGGATCGGCCGAACCATCATAAGATAGGCTAAGCTCTCTAAAGTTGCTCGGCAGGACTCCTCCCAGAACCTCTTCTGCGAAAGGGTGACCACGCGACCTTGCCGTCCTTTTTTCCTGCATATGGGCCTGTAGCTCACGCATCTGCTCCGCTAACCTTTCTACGGTTAATCCTTCTTGTTGCGTCACCAATGGTCGATAGGTCGCTGACCTGTCACCTTCCTCATCCCCGACTCTCACGTCAGAGGGTTTGATGTGTCTGATGAGGGCGCAAGGACAATTGTTGATGCTCGAGCTGCCTGAGCGACTCAATGGCTCGTCGATCAATTTCCTGAGCTCGTCCTATCACTTCAGCTATGATTCTGTCCAACTCTGCCCTCGTTATATGTATCATTTGATCTGCCGCTGCTGGAGGATCTCCCGGAGTATTATTCCCTCTTGCTAAGACCATCTGCTGTTAGTTTGACGGCCCTACCTGGTCCTTTCCTCCAACAGAAGTCTGGCCGACCTGGCCAGTTTTGTCACCCATTGCACTGCCGAGTTCCTTGACCTTGTCACTCCCATTTCCCTTCCCTGGGTTTGCCCCCTGCTTTTGGACACATAAAGCCGAGGTCGGGGTCGCGGCCGGCGCTAGCTGCGGCTCCTTAGGTGTGACATGAGGCTGCGATCATCCCGCCGGTGGCCCCACTCCGTACGCCCTCTGGATCCAAGCCTCATCCAGATCTTTAGTCAAATTCTTCTTCGTGTTATCTGCCATATTCCTCAAATCGCTTGTTGGCTAAAGATTTCCTGAGATTAAATAAGATAGAGAACAAATCAGTCGTTCTTATCCCAAGTAGAAATTGAATCTGTCCCCACAGACGACGCCAATTTGTTGTGCCATAAATTTCTGAACCAGTCGACCGCTCCTCTCGAACCGGGTTGAGCCTCCTTGATCGTCGGTACCTGCAAAACACGCCGGGGGTGGTCCCGGCGTGGACACTCCGACGCTCAAGTCAGTAGTGGTGTTTTAGAGAGAATGGAGTAACAAAATAATACGTATATGTGTGTTCTACTGTGTAAAGCTAAAAGAACCTATCATTTTATAGACCTAAGAGTCCCTGAATAGCAGGACTTTATGTGTGATTAGATTCCTCCTTTCGGCCATCTCTTTTCCCATCTTTACCTACGACTGTAGACTTCCAGCCACGCCCCAACTTTCTCAAGTTGATCACTCTTAAAGAATCCCACATCTACACAGGACCCACCATCTCAACTTCCCTGTCAGTGTTAGCTCGGCCACGGACACTCGATCTTCCCCTCAACTGTGCCGAGCTCCCATGTTGGGCTACTTTGGAAACCCTCGCCAAGTGTTGGCCGTCACGCTGAGCTCGCCATGGGTGTAAACACCCAATCGTCTGAACAACACGCCTAGCTTGCCATCCAACAGAAAATCCTGTCGAGCTGCTAACCTGAGCCGACCATATTCCATGTTTTCTCGTCCAGGTCGTCTGACCTAGCCCATCCACCATGTTTACGAGCAACACAGGATCAACACTTCTCCAAAAACACTTATGTTGTATCGAAGGCCAATATGTAGCATCGGGCCATCTTATCAACCTTGGTCCACTTCTGATATGCCTCCTTCTCGAGCTTAGTGGAGTTCTCGCCTAGGACATCCGGAAAGATTTGAGTGAGCACGAATTTGTACCCCTCTGTTGTCAACACTGTATCCAAGTTCCGTTTTCTATCAGTATAAATGGGGCCAATAGTTTATTTTGTTTTAGAATCACAGACAGTGGATTAAAAGACATGTTGAATGTAGCTCGAGAATCATGATAAATTTTACTGATTAAACAATTTAAATTCACCGACATCTCAAAACACCAAGAGTAAGCGCATGGCGCTACGGCGACTCTACTCTAGCTCAACATTTATAAGAGAAGGGTTTTTCAAATACCCTTTAATTTTCATAAGCCAAAACCAAATTCATGGCAAATAAAATTAATAGACGGTCTCCGTTTAGCCACACAATAAAAATCCATCAAGTCCAGCATGGAGGAGCCTTTATTATTACGTTCTGAGTGTAAACATCACATGGTCATTAAGGCAACTGTTTATATGATTGTACATCCTTGGACGCCCGAGTTTGTATGCTCAATAAATAGTTCCTATGATCATCACATTTGAAGTTTGTTCTAGTGATCCTACAACTAATTTTGATAGTGTCCCCAAACGGCGAGGTCCACTTTGCCATTAATTACATCACCACAAACCGGTAATGGAGCCCTTTGGATTAATTATTTTTAAGTTTAGCTCTAATTTAAAAAATCCTTCTCAGCTTAGTAATTTTATAAGAGGATTTTTAATTATGAAATTCTATAACTAATCACATGCTATAAAGAAATAAAGTAATAAGCATGCATATGTTCATAATATAACCGCATGAAAAATAAATCCACCATTATGACCAATAATTAATGAATCCTAATGGATAAGGACAGAATCAGATAAAATCTTTTGATTTTTCTAATCCACATATAACTCCCAGTGTAGTAGAATTCCTTCTCGAATTTGTTGCCATGTCTGCCAAGACATCATGCGCCATCGCCGGGATAACTGCCACTGCCAACCATAGGCCGCTGCTGATTGCTTCCGTAAAGTCTTCAGAAAATGTCTGTTTGTCGAGCGATTAAAATCGAGCCTGGTCCTTCATGCACGGTGTAGCGGGTCGACTCGAGAAAAACATGCGCGGTCATCCGGTTGCACATCCATCATGCAGCCAGCCACCGTGGGTCTTCGAGTGTCCCGAGCCTGCTCGCATTAGCAACAGGCGTCGCGCCATGCCCCCACACGACCTAGGTGCTCTGCGTCACACGCTTGAACTTCTGTCATGCCTTGCATGATGCCCACATCGACCACATTGCCTAGTCGTCGGGAAGCATCTGGCCAGCTCATGTTGGATCTCTCACGCAGGACACGTTTCCTCGGCTACACTGGGTCTGACGCCTGAATTCTCTCAGCAGCATGCTTTCAGGTGCCCGTGTCTACCCGTGCTACTGAAACACGATGTTGGGTGGCCCGTGGCTGATCAAATCGTCAAGGTCCATGGTATTCGTGAACTCTCGATTGATCTACACTCGATCACGTTCAAAACAAATAAATTTATAAATTTGTAATTTCGATCACGTTCCAACTTTGCACAAAAATGAATTAAACGTGAGATCTGATACCACTTGTTGGGTTCTATGAGGATCATCATAATTATGCAAGTCACGAATTAATCTACGAATAAATCTATGCTCAACGGATCTAAAGGTTAACGTAGAAAACTTACGACTTAAAATTTGAGACTCCGAGACTTTGTAGATTTCCATTGATGGAGATCGTCTAAATTTCCGCTTGCTGGATATTGACTCGTCAGACATCTTGGAGTCACCAGGAATTTCACGGGGTTGGATGAGGTTGCCTCGAGTCTCGCGGGATATGCGGATGGCATTGAGCGGTTGCTGAGAACTATAGTTAGCCGTGAGCAGGTCGACGTGGGTCGCTAGGTTGTCACGGGTTGCAGTCGTGCAACACATGGGAACGGGTCGCTGGGTACGATTTTGGGTCTCGCTAGGAACATCGGGTCGCATTGGGCGATGCACGGCGGCTGACGATAATCGGCGGTGGTCGGGTGCTCGACTAACTTGGGGACTCTATTGAAAATCCTAACACCTCTAGAACTCTCTTCGTGGGAAGAAGACTCTAGATCTCTCTTAAGTCCAAAGTGTATGGATGTCTTCCCAACATAAGAGTGGTGGTGTATTTATAGACTTTAATAGAGACACTAAGGAGGCATTAAATTGGGCTCCCCGTATATGGGCCTAACTGTGGGCCGAGCCCACTCTGCTCATATGCGAATAATACAGTCATTCCATTAAAGAAGTATTATTGCAACTCCAAATTTAATTCTCAGATTACAATTTGAGCTCCGATTCAAAATTACTCAAATTACCTTCTCATGTTTAAGATATAATGTCCATCAATCGATTCTATTACTGACAATTGAATCAATTGATATCTTGTGCCGAATCTTGCATCACTGAATACATTATTATTGATGGGTCTACTTCTAGATCTGAAGAAAACCGATGGATTTGGGCTCAGATCTGTTTCTGATGGATTTGGGCTCAGATCTGCTTGAACCGCCTTTGAATTGTTGTTAGACCGTGAGAATACCTGCAAAAACTCAACGCCGGAGGTGTTTCCGGCGTAGAGCTTCCGACGCTCAAGTCAGTATGAGAGAGATGAAGGGATGCTGCGCAGCAGCTATGAGGAGAGTATGGAATGAATGAGAGTTAGGGTTTAGGGTTACCTCATCTCCTTTATATAGGAGTGAATACTTACTTGAAGTACCCAAAATGCCCAAGTCGGTGGACCTAAAAGGTCCAAAATGCCCTGGTCGGTTCGTCTCCTCTTGTTGTTGAGTCATCACAAGATTCTCCTTTATCCCTTGAAAGATGTAGAGCTGTAAGTGTGATGAGTCGTCATCACATCTTTGGTCTTCGAGGCATACTGAGTTGGCCTCAAGAGCTAGGAGGTCGACTTATGATCATATGAGGATTCAGAGGTTATGCTTGGTTAGTTCCCTCGAGTGGAAGTCGTCTTTAGAGAGTCGACTGCTGGGAGTCGACTTAGGGTATCTGAATGCACGGAGATTACGCTCTTATTGTTCTTATACAGGTGTCGACTATTGAAAGTCGACATAAAGAAGTCGACCTGAGAGAGTCGACTGGCCAGACTTCTACCTCTTCACGGCCGTCCTACGTTAGAGTCGACTTTGCGGAAGTCAATTTGAGTACGTCGATTGGAACATATCGCCATGTGGACAGTCTGTGTGGTTACCCGGTCGAGTTAGGGGCTCTAGAGCCGGTATATGGTAATATGGCTATATCATCTAACCCCCCCCCCCCCTCCCCAAAATTACTCTGAGCGAACTACAGCTTAAGAGTAAATTTGGTGATCGATTACTTTTATTAGCTTTGCTCGTCATTCATTCCTCGACATCGAGGTCTTTGTCTTGTAATCCTATGGTGCTGTTGTGAGACCTCATGATTACCTTCTGGATAGTTCTGAAATTCTGACATCTTTTCAAATTTCAAAATTCAAATCTGTACTTATCACATCGCTTCAACTCCGCCGCCTCGGATTCTGTGCTTTGTTACGGACTATCAGATCTTATCTTGATCTAATGGTTGGTAATCATCTACCTCCTATATAAGTATCCCTTCCTTCCTCAGAGTGTCACTTTTTCGCATTCTCTCGCTCTCTGACACTTCTCAAGCTTCTCCGGTGCTCTCCGCATTTTTGGCTTTTCCGACATTTCTTTCTCTCCGGTGTCTTCAGATCTTCAGAGTTCTCCAACAACGATCATGTGTAAGTTCATTTCCTTCTCAATTCTTGTTGGTTCTTTACTTGTATTATTTTTGTGGATTTCCGATCCTATCTGGATTTCTCTAGGTTAAGAGGTTTTGGGTGTTCTTCATGTTCATATCTTTTTGTGCGAATCTTCGTGTTAGATCTTCTTCACTTGAAATTTCCTCTGGATTTCTTGTTTGTCCCTGCTTTGCCACATTGGTTTTCAATATAGGAGTCGAGTTCTCATGACTTAAGTCGTTTTAGGTTTGGCACGCGTCGACACGCACCGTGTCTTTCTCGTCTTTATGATTAGGCTAAGTCGAGCACCACTGCGTGGCTCCACTTATTTCGGATCCATTTCCCCGCAGTTACCTTACTATTTCTCTGGCTCGACTTGTGATGATCTCCTCGAGTCGACTTGCCCCCTGTTGGTTGTATTAACTTTCGCTTCATATTGACTTCTCCTTAACTGATTTTGACTCTTTCTCTTTCGTTCTTCTAGATTTTGACTCAGACTCTTCCCCCGACACCGTTGAACGTTTGATCGACGAAGGTCCTCAATCGTCCGACTCTGTACAAGTAGCCGGTTTTAAACTGGCTGATCAATCACATAATTCTCCCCATTCGGATGTATCTTCCTTCGGTATCGATCAAGACGCTTATAATCAGGCCTGGATGTCAGGTGTCTTGGCGAAAGATCCCGAGTCTTCCCAAGCTAGAGGGTCTCCCCATCTCGACCTCATTCCCCGAGGTATTCCCCTTAGGATCTTAGATTTTCCTGTATATAGAACAAGTCCTTCTTCTTTACCCATAATTGCGCCTCTTCTCGAGGCTCGAGATGTTTCTGTAGCATGTCCTTTAGCTAAGTTAGCTGTTTTAAATCCTTTTTGTTATACCTCTGCAGCCGAGGTCGAGGGCTTTAGGGTGTACAGCGGTCTTCCCGCCGACTGGGAACTGGTCGTTCCCAAACCTAATGACGACTTTGCTAATCCTCCTCCTGGCTTTTACACCTTTTTTTATCGATCAGGTGCTGTTCGGTCTTCGTTTTCCGATTCAACTCGAACTTCGCGCTATTAGTGATCTGTACAATGTACCCATAAATCAGTTTTCCCCTAATGAGATTCGTATCATGATCGCTTTCATTGTTGTTTCCAGAATAAAACTTAGATATTTTTCTCCGGAGTTTCTTTTTCACTGTTATAGCTACCGGTTCATAAAAGACGCCCATTGCTTGGGTCGCCATGCTGGCGTCACTTTCCTTGACGACCTTTTTTCGAATGTAACTAAGTGGAAGTCGAAGTTTGTTTGTATTCGACTTGCTTCTGGTAAATATCCATACCCCAATGCTTAGATTACCTCCAAGGTTAAACAGAATAAACGACCACGGTGCCCCAAATTCGAGTCGATGCTGGCCGAGCTCAATAAACACACTTACAAAGCTTGTCCGTTGATCAAAGAGATGTCCCTTCTTAATCATGTTGGCCTCGTTGTCGATGAGGATGTTCCTCGTCTCGACGCCCATTGTAAGTCGGATTTCCATGCTTTCTTTACTTGAAGTCTTTATACCGATATGACTGACACGTTTGATACTTGCTTACAGATTCCGTTCTTGCTCGCTTCGAGAAGACGAAGAGTGACGGGAAGTCCGCTGCTCGACCTACCCCTCCGAAGAAACCCGATGGCGGTTCGGGGTCGGGTGTGAAAGAGGCGGCAGTCGAGACGACTGCCATCAAGAAGTCGAAGGTAGTTTTTTCACCCTCGAGAAGTCAGAAAAAGGCCCCGGGCTCTCTTCCCCAGAAGCGGGCTCATGATGCGGTCGACGTCACTCTTGTCCCTGGCTCGCTCAAGCGCCAGAAGACCAAGGACAAGGGCAAGGCCGTCGAGCAAACTCCTCCTCCAGGCCAGCTCGAGACAGTCACCCTCGAGAGGCCCTCCCGACTTTGGGATCACCCTCATCCTCATGGGATCGCTAAGTATTTCGACTCCATTATCCCCGCTGCCGATAAGGCCCACGCCGATCGTGACCCCTACGATCGTGCTAGCCGCGCTCTCTTTTGCTTTTCTCGGGTAAATTTTTTATCTTTGGTTTCAATCGATTGTATCTATTTGAGCTTTAACTCTGTTTCTGATTTTGTTTATTCATGGTTCTCCAGTTCATGACTTTTATCATGCCTTCTCTCCTTGAAGATACCAGCTCTCCTGACTCCAACATCCGTGCTTACAAGAAGAAGTACGAGGACCTGCTTCTCGAGCTCGAGAAAAAGGATGACGACCTCTTAGCAGCTAAGGCCCTTGTTGCGAAACTGAAAACTGAGAAAGCTACAGCTCTCTCGACGGTCGACCAGCTCCGGGCCGATTTGGAGAAGGCTGCGGACGATACCTTGGTCGAGAGGGAGGCGGGTGTTCTCAAGGGACGCAGGACTTTTCTCAAGTCCCCGTTTTCCTAGAGCATTATCGACAAGAGACTGTCAACCTCTTCTGCAACTCTCCCGCCTTCCTTGACAAACTCTGCCCTGCTACTCTCCAGTACTTCAATTTTACTTTTGATGCATGGGAGAAGGCAGTGGAGAATACCGAGTGTGAGGGTAGGCTCAACCTTGAAGAGGTCAAGAGAACGCTCCCTTTCCCCGACGGCTATAGGGGCGACGCGACTCTTCCCTCGGACCATCCGTGGTGGGCCGATCTCGAGGCGAGGGCTATTTGCAAGGCTGGGTTGAGTGGTCGTCTCGAGGTTTCTCCCGCTCCATTGGCTGGTCTGATCGAACTAGTCGGGCCAAATGGAGCGGATTACGTGGAGTCCCCCGACATTGAGGATCGCGAAGAGCTGGTTGGAGCAGAAGAGGTCGAGGAGGTGGAGCATGAGGGAGTTCCTAGTGATGGCGAGAGGCCGAGTGATGAAGCTGGTGATGATGATGTCGAGAAAACTCAAACTATTGCTGCTGAGGATGGTGGTGTGGATGAGAAGTCTGATGCCGAATCTTAAAGTTTGTTTTGTTTTGAAAAAGAAAGTTATTAGGGTATCTGTCGCCTTGGCCTATTTTCGACTGTAAAGGCCGAGGCGACTTGGTATGTAATGAATTTCCTTTGATCAATATTACTCTTTTCTTCATCGTTTGTATTAATGTCATACTTCTGCTGATTTTCAATTTTCCAGGTCTCTACGTTATTCGTATTTTAAATCGTCTTGCTTGTTATTTTCCGTATATCTTCTCTCCAACCCTTCTTTGCCAGCTGGTCGAAGTCGAGCAATGATTTGAACAGCTTCATAGCTGACAAACGTAAGTTTTTCAACTCGTCTTCTCCCCAACCCTTCTTGCGAGCTGGTCGAAGTCGAGCAACGATTTTAGCAGCTTCATAGCTGATAAACGAAGTTTTTCAACTCGTCTTCTCCCCAACCCTTCTTGCGAGCTGGTCGAAGTCGAGCAACAATTTGAACAGCTTCGTAGCTGTGAAACGTTAAGTTTTTCAACTCGTCTTCTCCCCAACCCTTCTTGCGAGCTGGTCGAAGTCGAGCAAAGATTTTAGCAGCTTCATAGCTGATAAACGTTAAGTTTTTCAACTCGTCTTCTCCCCAACCCTTCTTGCGAGCTGGTCGAAGTCGAGCAAAGATTTTAGCAGCTTCATAGCTGATAAACGTTAAGTTTTTCAACTCGTCTTCTCCCCAACCCTTCTTGCGAGCTGGTCGAAGTCGAGCAAAGATTTTAGCAGCTTCATAGCTGATAAACGTTAAGTTTTTCAACTCGTCTTCTCCCCAACCCTTCTTGCGAGCTGGTCGAAGTCGAGCAACGATTTTAGCAGCTTCATAGCTGATAAACGTAAGTTTTTCAACTCGTCTTCTCCCCAACCCTTCTTGCGAGCTGGTCGAAGTCGAGCAAAGATTTTAGCAGCTTCATAGCTGATAAACGCAAGTTTTTCAACTCGTCTTCTCCCCAACCCTTTTTGCGAGCTGGTCAAAGTCGAGCAATGATTTTAGCAGCTTCATAGCTGATAAACGCAAGTTTTTCAACTCGTCTTCTCCCCAACCCTTTTTGCGAGCTGGTCAAAGTCGAGCAATGATTTTAGCAGCTTCATAGCTGATAAACGCAAGTTTTTCAACTCGTCTTCTCCCCAACCCTTTTTGCGAGCTGGTCAAAGTCGAGCAATGATTTTAGCAGCTTCATAGCTGATAAACGCAAGTTTTTCAACTCGTCTTCTCCCCAACCCTTCTTGCGAGCTGGTCGAAGTCGAGCAATGATTTTTAGCATCTTCATAGCTGATAAACGCAAGTTTTTCAACTCGTCTTCTCCCCAACCCTTTTTGCGAGCTGGTCAAAGTCGAGCAATGATTTTAGCAGCTTCATAGCTGATAAACGCAAGTTTTTCAACTCGTCTTCTCCCCAACCCTTCTTGCGAGCTGGTCGAAGTCGAGCAATGATTTGAACAGCTTCATAGTTGTGAAATGTAAGTTTCTCAACTCGTCTTCTTCCCAATCCCTCTTGCGACTAGTCGAAGTCGAGCCACGATTTTAGCAGCTTCGTAGCTAACTCAATATTCTTTGTGTAGATGTGTGTTAAAGTTGGTTAGACGAGATTTTTCGTTCGTTTAAGTGTGACAACTGCATAAATGTTTGAATCGATTTCATGGTTGTGAGGTTTGTAGAGCGCTCGAGATTCCGCTCGAGAATTTCAATCGTCATAGTTGTATTAGTCAACTTTGTCGTCTTAGGCTTTGAAGCCCGCTCGAGATTCCACTCGAGAGTTTACAATTTCGTAGTTGTGTTAATCGACTTCGTAGTCGAAGGCTTCGTAGCCTGCTCGAGATTCCACTCGAGAGTTTACAACTTCGTAGTTGTGCAAGTCGACTTCGTAGTCGAAGGCTTCGTAGCCAGCTCAAGATTCCGCTCGATAGTTTACAACTTCATAGTTGTGTAAGTCGACTTGGTAGTCGAAGGCTTCGTAGCCTGCTCGAGATTCTGCTCGAGAGTTTACAACTTCGTAGTTGTGTAAGTCGACTTCGTAGTCGAAGGCTTCGTAGGCTGCTCGATATTCCGCTCGAGAGTTTACAACTTCGTAGTTGTGTAAGTCGACTTTGTAGTCGAAGGCTTCGTAGCCTGCTCGATATTCCGCTCGAGAGTTTACAACTTCGTAGTTGTTTCAGTTGATTTCATAATCATTGGAGAGTTAGCCGGCTACATAGCCGTTTTGAAAAATTCAATTTTTCATGCAATCATAATAAAGTCGACGCATAAACATAAGAAACATAATTGAAGCATAAACTTTGAGATTCATTTCATCATTGAATTCAATTCAAACATCGTTCAATACAAAAAGTAGTTTGAAACATTGCCTTAAGCGTAAAAGCGTTTGAGATGGATCACGTGCCAGGATCGCGGGAGTTGTCGACCTTCTCCGTCCTCGAGTTCATATGCACCCCTCTCGAGCACCTTTGTGATGGTATAGGGTCCTTCCTAGTTAGCTTCGAGTTTACCGACATGTTTGAGAGCGTCGGCTCGCTTGAGAACGAGATCCCCAACTTGAAAATGTCTGGTTCGGACCTTCTTGTCGAAGGCTGCTCGCATCTTCTGTTTGTATTCGACGGATCGCACCCAGGCTTTCTCTCGGCCTTCTTTAATTAGGTCGAGAGCCTCTTCGATCATCTCTTCATTTTTCTTTTCCTCGTAGAACGTCGATCTGTGGGAGTCCAGGCCGTCTTCTACTGGCAGTAGTGCATCCATCCCATACACCATGCGAAACGAAGATTGTCCCGTCGAGCTCCTTAGAGTTGTCCTATAAGCCCATAGGACTGTCGTCAACTCATCGACCCAGGCTCCCGACGCTTTCTCCAATCTTTTCTTCAACCCTTAGAGCATAGTTCGATTGGTTACCTCGACTTGCCCGTTTGCTAGTGGGTGTACGACTGATGCAAATCGTTGCTTAATTCCCATGTCGAGACACCATGCTTGGATCCGTTTTCCTTGGAATTGCGTCCCGTTGTTTGAGATTAATACTTTCGGAATTCCAAATCGACAACAGATATTGTTGAATAAGAATTGTATCATATTTTCTTCAGTAATTCGGGCCAAGGGTTCCGCCTCGACCCACTGGCTAAATTAGTCGACTGCAACTACTAGGAATTTTCTTTGTCCCGTCCCCATCGGCAACGGGCCCACCAAGTCGATTCCCCATTGGGCAAAGGGAATTGGGGAGCTGATTGTCGTCATGTATTCGGCTGGAATATGGGTAACTTGGCCGTGTCGCTGGCATTTATCGCATTCTCGTACAAGTTTTTCTGCCATCGTCCGCATCTTAGGCCAATAATACCCTGCTCGCAGTGCTTTACCCGTTAGGGCTCGAGATCCCACATGTGCTCCGCAACATCCTTCATGGATTATTTTTAGAACGTGAATTCCTTCTTCTTCGGAAACACACCGCAAATGAGGCCCGACTAGCGACTTCTTATATAGGATCCCGTCGACTTCGAAATACTTGCTTAAATATCGAGCCATCTTTCCCGCCTCTTGCTTATCTCCTGCAGGGACTCGACCCTGCAAGAGTTCGCGAATCGACTTCCTCCAATCATCCTTCTCGTCAACTTCCATGGCCTCGCTTAGAACACTACCTTCCAAGTGCATTGTAGTGATATGATTTCCCACCTTTCCTTCGTTCGAGCTTGCAATCCTTGCGAGCCTGTCGGCTCGTTTGTTTTCTTCTCACTGGACTTGTGCCTATTCGAACTTCTCCAAGCCTTGTACGAGGCTTTGAATCTCCTCGACATACTTCATCATTCTATCCTCCTTAATTTCACAATTTCCCAGCACTTGTCGGACGACGAGTTGTGAGTCGGAATGTGCTGCGATTTCTGTCGCTCCGCCACCGATTGCCAGTTGAATCCCCTTGATAAGTGCTTCGTATTCGGCTTCATTGTTTGAGGCTTTGAACACCATTCTGATGGCGAAGTCGAGCTGCTCTCCCTCGAGGGATACGGGGACGACTCCCAGACCGGATCCCTTGGCCGCAGAAGACCCATCGACATGCATTATCCATGTCCTTTTCCTCTCCCTTGGTGCCCTCCTGAATGAAGTCAGCTAAAGTCTGGGCTTTAATAGCTTGCCTAGGCTCGTACTTGATAGAATATTCGCTCAGCTCGACTGCCCACTTCACGAGTCGACCTGAGACAGTAGGTCGACTCAATGTTTCTCCCAACTGGAAGTTTGTTCTCACCACTATCGTAAGATTCAAAAAATAAGGCCTCAGTTTTCTGGCCGTTATAACTAGTGTCAGGGCGGCTTTCTCGACTTCGGGGTATCTCGTCTCCGCACCTTGGAGTACTCGACTTGTGTAATAGATTGGATGTTGGGAACTTCCATCCTCCCGTAATAGCACTGAACTTAAAGCAAACTCCTCTATCGAGATGTACAATACCAATTCGTCACCTGGCTTTGGTTTGGTCAGCAAGGGCAGCTCACTCAGAAACTCCTTAAATTTTTCAAAGACCATCTGCGCCTTGTCACTCCATTTGAAAACCGTCTTCTTCTTGAGTAATTTTAAAAAAAGGGAAACTTTTCTCGGCCACTCAAGCAATGAATTTACTCAAGCCCGCAATCCTCCCCGTCAACACCTGTACTTCTCTGATGTTTCGCGGTGGAGCCATGTCGAGTATGGCCTTCACCTTGTCTTTATTCACTTCAATTCCTCGTTTTGTGACGACATAGCCTAGAAATCGTCTCGCCCTTACTCCAAAGGCGCATTTTCTCGGGTTCAACTTCACCCTAAACGTCCTAAGGGTTTTAAATGTTTTCCTTAAGTCGTCTGGGTGTGAAGTCGAGGACTTGATTTTCATCAAGATATCATCAACGTACACTTCCATATTTTAACCGATCTGAGGTTTGAACATGCGATCCATCAATCGTTGGTAAGTTGCTCCTGCATTTTTTAGGCCAAAGGGCATGACGAGCAATATGTCCTCTTACTCCTCACAAAACTCACTTTACTTTGATCCTCTGGGACCAAGGGGATTTGGTGGTACCCTTGAGATGCGTCCATCATGCTCAGCATTTCGCAGCCAACTGTGGAGTCGACTAGCTGATCGATTCTAGGCAAAGGATAGTGATGTTTTGTGCACGCCAGGTTTAAGTCACGAAAGTCGATGCTTTCCTTACCATTACTGTGTTAGATATCCATTCGGGGAATTGGATTTTCTTGATGTGTTTGGCTTTTAGCAGCTTGTCTACCTCTGCTTCAATTGTTTGTCGATTTCAGCGCCATGGTGCCTAAGTCGCTGTTTCACAGGTTTTCTGAGGGGGTCGACATTGAGCTTGTGCTCCATAACATCCGGGTCGATTCCCGTCAACTCCTCAGGAGAGAAAGCAAATATGTCCCTGAATTCCTTCAACAATCCCACCAACTGTTCTCGCAACTCGTCTTCTAACTCTCTCCCGACTTTGGTGGTTTGGTCCTCCCTTTCTCCAATTTGGATCTCCATCAATTCTCCATGTGGCTCGAGGTCACTCCCCCTCGGCCTCTTCTCACTCGTCATTGGCTTCTTTCCCTCCTTGATCTCGGCTCGCTGGTTGGTTTTCACCGCAATTTGATAACATGTTCTTGACAACTTCTGGTCCCCGCGAGCCTCTCCCACTCGATCTCCGACGGGGAACTTCAGTTTCATGTGGTAAGTCGGCACTACTGCCTGGAAAGCATTTAGCGCTAGCCTCCCCAAAATTACATTGTAAGCCGACTCGACGCTGACAACCACAAATTGCATCATCTTCACTTTCCTCAAGTCGCCCTCCCCTAGAATGACAGCCAACATGGTTTCTCCCAGGGGTGCGACCTCCGAGCCGTTGAATCCGAAGAGAGATGTATATTGGGGGGTGAGATCGATGTTGAGTTCCATCCTTCTGAGACATTTGTAAAAGATAACATTCACCGAACTCCCTGTGTCGACAAACACCCTTTGCACCTCGTACCCCGATATCTGTGCGGTTAACATTAGGGCATCATTATGTGGCCTCTCGACTTCCCCCACGTCTGCAGGTCCAAAGTTCATCACCGGTCCACTCTCGTCGACTTGCTGCACCTCGACTTTTGCATGCCGACCTCGAGCATACGCTTTCCTTGCTCGATTCGAATCTCCATCTGTCGACCCTCCAAAAATCATATTAATTACTCCCCTTTTCGGTGGGAGTTCCTCCTTCTCTGGTGATCTTTCCCTCTTGCGAGGGCTTTTGCTTCTTTCTCTCCTCCTGCTCGACCTTTCGCGGTCCTTGTATATGAACCCCTTCAAGTGACCCGCCTTTATCAACCTCTCGATTTCGTCTTTTAAATGCCTGCAATCATCAGTGTGTGCCCATAATCTTTGTGGAATCGACAATATAAGTTGCTCTTGGGCTTTACTGGTCCATCCCTTCTCGTCCTTGGCCACCGCACGACATCATCTCGGATCTCCCTCTCCATCACTTCAAGAATCCTCGCGTGAGAGGACAGGGGTGTATATTGAATCGGCCTCCATCCCCTGGATCGTCCTTCACCCCTATCAGCCCGTGGTGATCCTCTTCTTTCCCCAGTCGACCGATTCTTCTTTTCCTTCTTGTCGTCTCGACTTTCGACATGAGACATTTTTACGCTTTGCTGGTAGTCGATTTCTGCTTCTTCGACATTCATGTACTTCGCACACCTTCCCAACACGTCGTCGAAACTCCTACCAGGTCGTTTGGCCAAAGAGTTCTTACATAACCCTGGTAGTAATCCCCCCGTCAGTCCTCCTTATTTGATTTCCTCTGTTGCCGTTGGGCACTCGACACACGCCTTTGTAAACCTGGCCACATATTCTCGTAACGACTCACCTTCTTCTGCTGCATGCTAATCAACGAGAGGTAGGACTTCTCCTGCACCCTCACGCTTGCAAACTGATTGAGAAAACTCGAGCTGAAGCCGTCAAAATCCTTAATCGACCCAGCTGGTAGTTGATGAAACCAGTCCTGGGACGACCCTGTCAGAGTCGTCAAGAAAGCGCGACATTGCACCCGGTCACTGTAGCGGTGGAGCACTGCCATGTTCTCAAAACTCCTCAAATGTCGAGACGGGTCAGTGGAGACATCGTACCATATGTTCAACTCCCTGAAGCCTTTAGGCAAGTCGGCTCTCAAGATCTGCTGCGAGAATGGGTGTTCCTTTGCTCCTCTGCTCTTTCTCCCCCCGACTCGAGCCTGCAAGTCACGGACCTGGGCCAGCAGCTGTTCCAACGTCTCGTCCCTCGCCTGCGGATTGATAGTTCGAATGGAGGACTCCTCCTCGTCCACCCTTCTGTTCTGCTGTACATTCGACTGAGCTTGCTGCTCGACACGAAGTTGTTGCTCGACCCGCGGCTGTTGCTCTACCCGCGGGTTCTGTTTGACTTGAGGATTCTGCTCGACTCGCGCCACTTGCTTCATCTGGGCGGCCACAGCTTCAGCAATCATCTTTTGCATTTCGGTTCTCGTCATCGTCAACATTTGCTCCTCGACACGGGGTTGCGTCGGCGTCTGCTCCAGCACCTCCTGGATCTGCTTTCCCTCGCGTCAAGAAATCTCCGTTGGTTCCTTCTCTCCAACATCTGAGTTAAGGTTTTGACTTGTTCCTATCTGGGTCAACACTTGCATCTTCACTCCGGAGGGGGTGACGGGTGTTTCTCCACCCAGAGTCAACTCCGGTGGTGGAGGCCCTCCAAATGGTGGCATTCCCATCATCTGCATAACTGGGTGTCTAGGGGTGGAAAATGGTGGTGGCCTCTTGTCCGTCCATGCTCCCCTAAACTCCTTATTCAAGTTCCTCTGCAAACCTTCCTTCTCAGCCATCAGCAAACAGATCAGAGCTAGGTGTGAAGCTCTTACTTTCTTCAAGAACTCCCAACAGACGGTGCCAATATGATGGGTGTACTTGTAGATCTGAAGAGAACCGATGGATTTGGGCTCAGATCTACTTCCGATGGATTTGGGCTCAGATCTGCATGAACCGCCTCTGAATCGTTGCTAGACCGCGAGAATACCTGCAAAAACTCAACGCCGGAGGTGTTTCCGGCGTAGAGCCTCCGACGCTCAAATCAGTATGAGAGAGATGAAGGGATGCTGCGCAGCAGCTATGAGGAGAGTATGGAATGAATGAGAGTTAGGGTTTAGGGTTACCTCATCTCTTTTATATAGGAGTGAATACTTACTTGAAGTACTCGAAATGCCCAAGTCGGTGGACCTAAAAGGTCCAAAATGCCCTGGTCGGTTCGTCTCCTCTTGCTGCTGAGTCATCACAAGATTCTCCTTTATCCCTTGAAAGATGTAGAGCTGTAAGTGTGATGAGTCGTCATCACATCTTTGGTCTTCGAGATGAGTCGGCCTCAAGAGCTAGGAGGTCGACTTATGATCATATGAGGATTCGGAGGCTATGCTTGGTTAGTTCCCTCGAGTGGAAGTCGTCTTTAGAGAGTCGACTTAGTGAAGTCGACTGCTGGGAGTCGACTCAGGGTATCTGAATGCTCGGAGATTACGCTCTTATTGTTCTTATACAAGTGTCAACTATTGAAAGTCGACATAAAGAAGTCGACCTGAGAGAGTCGACTGGCCAGACTTCCGCCTCTTCACGGCCGTCCTACGTTAGAGTCGACTTCGCGGAAGTCGATTTGAGTACGTCGATTGGAACATATCGCCATGTGGACGGTCTGTGTGGTTACCCGGTCGAGTTAGGGGCTCTAGAGCCGATATATGGTAATATGGCTATATCAATTATCATGTTGGAACTTAATGGCAGGGTTTAACATAATAATCTTTTTGAGCTCACTTCAGGGACATCATCAAACCTCAACCATCAAAAGTACATGGTGACCGTAGATATTTTAACAACGCACCATGTCATGCAACAATTACTACCCAACTTAAACAGTTATTGATTCAGTCAGATTGAACCTCACCGTGAGGACTCAAAATAGCAACAAATGCATACATGTGTCTATTTATATCTTACGGGTTAACAGTACACAGTAATTAGCCGATGCCTAATTCGTTTACGCCAATCAGTATAAAATGAACTGATCCTCTCTGGGATCCGTCCAATACATAATTTCTACTAGTACAACTAATCAGTCAAGATCGACTGCACCGTTCACACTACTACTGTTCTGATGGCTTGCTCAATTTCCATCTAGATTGTGAACCATTTCCTTTATGTTTCGCAAGTCACTGATAAATGATCTTCTGTCCATCCGTGATGAACTATTTATCTAAATGCAAAACAATAGAACACCCAAGACTTGTTTTAATCAAACATTAATTCTCATTCAACATAAATAGTGTAAACAACATCTAAAGTCAAACTTTCAATATACACCGATTCGGTAGCAAGTCGAGCTAAGACTCTAGGATAGTCTAATGGAAACTCATCCTTTAAGATAGGAGGTCGATGGACAACCTAAAAGGTGGACTTACTCAGTGAAGACCTAAATGTTCAAGAATAGAAGAAACCGAGCTAATTAGATTGGCTATAATTAGAATGACCATCTAATGAAGTAGACTAATGTGAACACATGAAATAATCAAATAAATACGAATATAATTAGGATAATAAGGACACGTGGGAATAGAATTGGGCAGTTCGGGCACCCGGGCAGTGTGATCGAGTAGTTTAGTCCTTGGGTAACAATATCGGACTGATCTTGAGCAACAAGGTAACATCTCTATGTAAGAGGGTGGGGTATGACCATCATCTCTCCACACTCTAAATATCCGAGACTCATATACAATACATAGACCTTCATCCCCACTTCACTTACTTGAGCGTCGGATCTTCTATGCCGGGACAACCCACAATGTTGTTTTATAGGTCACTAGTACAATACCCGTGTATTACACGGGTGTTGAATTAGAAAGCTTTGTAAAAAATATTATTTTTTTATTTTTTTTAAACTAAAATAATTTAATTTTATATAAAATATTACTTTGGGTTTTACTTTAATTGTCAAATTATATTTTTTTTAATCATAATAATTAAACACCCGTACATTAAATGAAAATGTCAACCCGTGTTGAATTTTTTTACTTATATCATATAAAAATATCGATATATGTACTATTACATAAGTACAAAAATATATATCTTAAATAAATAGAAATAATATGGTGATATGTATATGCATAAGTGTAGAATATGTTTATTTAATATTAAGCAAAATAGATTAATTTTTTTACTTAATTAGATGCCCAATACATCAATTGTCGTATCAGTCGTGCTTCACAGTTTTTTACTTTATATGTAATTTTAGAATTTAGATAAATAATTATTTATTTTTATTAGATTGACAACATACCAATTAGATTTGAAATAAATATCATTTTTAAGAATATATACCAATTTTTATTACTTTATAATATAATTTATTGTTTTATTTGATATAATTTAATTTAGTTTGATAAATAAATTTAAATTTTATTTATAAGGATATATATTACTGTTTTGTATTTTATATATATAATATGGATGTCAAATCGAACACGTACATTAAATGAAAATATCAACCCGTGTTGAATTTTTTTTACTTATATCATATAAAAATATCGATATTATTTACTATTACATAAGTACAAAAATATATATCTTAATAATATGGTGATATGTATATGCATAAGTGTAGAATATGTATATTTAATATTAAGCAAAATAGATTAATTTTCTTACTTAATTAGATGTCTAATATATCAAGTGTCGTATCAGTCGTGCTTCACAATTTTTTAATTTTATATGTAATTTTAGAATTTAGATAAATAATTATTTATTTTTATTAGATTGACAACATACCAATTAGTTTTGAAATAAATATCATTGTTAAAAGAATACATACCAATTTCTATTACTTTATAATATAATTTATAGTTTTATTTGATTAAATTTAATTTAGTTTGATAAATAATTTTAAATTTTATTTATAAAGATATATATAACTATTTTATATTTTATATATATGAAAAATAAAATACAACCAAAAAAGTTATAAAATCTTAAAATGAGAAGAAGAAACATTTATAAAAACTAATGAATGAAATATGACAGTTTTGCTATGGAGCCATCGGATGGCTCGGCTTATGGAGTCATCCACACTTATTCACCAATAATGTATTGAAACGTGTCCTGTAATAAATATTAATTGTGGAAGTAAAGAAGGAAAAAATCAATCATAGATTTAATGTAATAAAAAATATTAATTTATATCCAAGCCTAACTCCAAAGCATGATTTTTTGCCAAATAGGATTCCGAAGTATGAGAATTTGCCAGGTAGGATCAACGCATTTTGAAATTATATATACTGGGGATTTCCTCAGTTTAAGGATGGACCAAATGACGTCGGATCTGGTTGAAATCGTTTACACACTATAGTGAAAAAGTTAACTTATTATTGGCGGTGCGAAAAATAAAAAATAAAAAATTCTATTTAGAATGGGTGTAAATAATTATTTATTGTGTATTGTCAAAAAAGAAATGGGTTTATTAAATTGGGTTCACTTCTATGGGCCGTTTCCGACCCGCGGATCTTTGGTCCACCCAAGCACGAAAAGTCTACCGTCAGGCCTACCCGTCAAAATTTATTTATACTTTATTGTAAAGTTCGGTAAACAATTCTTTATTATTATATTTCCTCAATAGTATAAGTTTTGTATTAACAATATTATTTCGCATTCAAAATATATGCATTTTATCAGTAGTACAAAGTATATTTCCAATGGCATCGGACTACTCATATAATAGTCTATAAAACATAATATTTACTCTCTTAAGGATTATTATGTCAAACGGGCCCGTTACGAGCTTTATATATGCACCAACTAAGAGTGTCTCGTCAGTCGTATGGCCGACGGGGCCTAACAAAAGTATGACCCTGGCATGCATTCATTTATTTATTTAAGTAAACCCCGTGCAGAAGCGGGTATGACAATTGAGAAAACAATGTATAATGCAACAAATGTCTAAGACTTGTTCCAAAACCAAGTTCCATTTTATGTTTTAATAAGTTTATGGATGATATATATACAAATATGATATGTAAACAAAAATTCATCTGGACAACGAAACGCAATTTGGTGGTAAGACGCTTCACACGACCGATAGGTCGTTGGTATAAGTCACGATATGGAAAAATGGAAACACTATTTATCTTCTTTTTAGAAAAAATAAATTAAAAAAAATGACAATTCATCTAAGAAGCACAAAATGGAACATCAGAATGAAACACAAACCTCAATAAGATATGAACATTCAAGGTTTTCGATTAAAAAAAAAAAATGATTACGATATATGAAAATGGATCCTCTAAATTTGATGTTTGTGCATTTGTTGGTAAAATACTAGAGAGAGTATCAGAGTAACACATAAATATTTAATGCATGCCATCCACATTTTTTATTATTTTTAATTTTATCTCTTTCTCTCTTTGACTTCACCTAAAGTTGAACTTTAGAGGATCCATTCCAAAAATAAATAGTCGTTAATTAATTATTTTATAGACAGCATTGGTACAAAGTACAATCAGGGTTTTAGAAAAAACAAAAAAAAAAAACGAAAAACAAAAAACAAAAAAAATAATAGTTTAAATGGGTAGTGGTTAGAATTTTATTGTTGGTATTCCGTACGTAGCCAAAAATAAATATTTTCTACAATGGGTTGCCTTGAACCAAGCTGTCAGAGTATAATTCAATTCGACTCGTAAAAAGTCAATCTCGACAAATTTATATAATAAAACATAAAATAAAAATTTAGTTCAAACGAGCGAAGCTTAATTTATTACACTCGATTTAATAAATGTTACGAGCCAAATATGCTCGTTTATTAAACGAGTAGAAGTTCAAGCACGACATATTCAAGTCAATTTGATTTCAATAACATCACTACTGTTATGTATAAAAATTAAAAGTATGATATTTTCTTAAGTGTTTAATGTAGATTACAAAATGAATGAAAAATAAATTATTAAAAATGTGTTATGGTGTTTTATTAAATTAAAATCAACTTATGCTATTCTTTTAGGCGTATTTATACAGAGATCGCATTTAGCATAAACTTGTAGATTTTTTTGTTGATTTATATAGTAATTTTTATTCAAAAAATAATAATGTGGCATAATTTGTTCTTATATACTTATATTGAACTTATAAAAATAATATAATTTATTTCATATATTACTATAAGATGAACATTTTATTAGACATGTCAACCCAACGTACTTGTTATTGATATTTAACTTAAATCGTGGAAGTTCAAATGTCATTTCATTGAATAGACATGTCAATCCGACATACTTGTTATATGATATTTCACTTAAATTGTGAAACTTTAAATGTTGTTTTATTGAATGTGCTAGCAAATAAATGAAATTAAATGATAAATTTCATATATTCATCTATTACTTATTTAAAAGTCAACAAGCAATTGATATATTTCACATATGAAGTAATATAAATAATAGAAATGAAGAGTGTCTTAAACCAAAAATTAACAAATATTTCATTATTCGGACGTTCACAATTTCTCTCGAACCCTGCATCCTTCATCGCCGTCCGTCCGACTCGAGCTTGAATCGTGCCTTCCCCGGCGATTGGCCGGTCGCTTCGCCGGCGGATGGCCTATAGCCGCGTCACCTTGCCTCAATTTCTCGTTGCCCTGTGCTTCTGCGCTGATGGTGGTTCTCCAATGCTGTCGGTTAGACTTGTCGTCTCTAGCTTGCCGGTGGTGGTCTCGCCTTCTGGTCCTCTGAGTTGCTTCGGTGGTGGTTAGCCTATGGTTGGCTTCATCTCTACTCGGTCACCAGCGGGAGCTCATCCGCTGTGTGTCTGGTTCGCGGTGGGTTGGTCAATGAGGTGAATGGTCGGGGTTGGGTGCGACCCCGGTTGCTCGACTCGTCTGAGTCGAGTCGGCCGGGGATGAGGTGAGTCGATTCGAGCCCCATGTGTCCATTCTGCTGGTGTTGTGGAGTTGGATGTCTGACACGCCCGGATCTAGGCCAGTGGTGTTGGCCGGATTTCGGGCATACTGGTGTGTGGGCGGGCAGGTCGTTGCTACTCCGGCTGTGGGTCAATTTCATTTCCTTGAGTTGTCTGAGGTCTCGAATTTCGGCTTCAGCTAGGCGTTTTGACAGTTTCGAGAGCAGATCCCTGGACTGCGGTTCAATCTCGGGGGATGAATGTCTTTGATTCTGCTGGTGCTTTGTGCTGGGATTGGTTATTTGCTGTGGGAAGGGCTCTATTTTTATTTTGCATTTGTTATGTTTCTTCTGTTTTTAGGTTAGATGTGTCTGTTTGTTTAGTTTGTTTGGTTTGGTCATGTTTTTTTGTAGGTCTGTGTTTTTGGTTTGGGCTTCAGTCTCTGTTTTCACCCGAGTTAGTGCGGTATTATCCTTTTGGGATCGATTCTCACTTGGGCATTATCCTTTTGGGATCCTTCAATAGTTTTTGTTTTGTAGTATTGTGTTTGTGTTTTCTAGCGTTGCTAGGTCCGGCTCTAGGCAATCTTCGGGTCTGCCTCCCAGTTTATTCGGTCGTTGATTGTATCATTCAGCCTTTGGCTGGTTTTCTTTTCGCACTTTGTGCGTTTTATAAAATTACCTCTATCGTTCTGAAAAAAAAAAGAAAATAAAGAAGAAAAATGTCAAATTAAGCTTAAAAAAAAAAAAATACATATGAAAGGATCTGAATCATGTCGAAAATATATATAATTAGCTGGTTTAATATAAATTAAATTTAAAATAATATGGAGAGAATAATTTTATCATTAATTAAATTAATCAAATATGAATTAAAATAATTTTACTACTACATTATTAAATAAATAAAAAAATTAAGATTTAGCTAGAGCAAGGGTGAGCCCAACCCTGCCTAGGCCATGATCTATACTAATATAAAAATATTGTTGGAAAAATACCTTTATAATAAGTTTGACAAAAAAAGAAAAAAAGAACACTAAAGGTTCGACTATTTATTAGTGATAATTTCGAAAAAACACATGTGAATCTTTAAGAATCAAATTTAATTATTTTCTTATACAATTTGGCCAAATTTTCTTTCCAAATATTTAGGAAACAAATACAAATTGACCGAATTTTCTTAAATATAAAACCAACTGGAATCCCATTTTTATTTTATTTTTTTTGTAACCAATTTGGAAATTCTTATGGAAAAAATGTGCCAATTATTTATGAAATCAAATTCAAATACAAATTAATTTAAAATCCGTTCAATTTCTTCATATTATTTTACCAAAATCTGTATCCCGTTTTTTTTTTGTGTAACGAAAATTCGGGATTGGCCAGATTTTCCTTTCTAAATTTTTAGGGAACAAAACCAATTTCAATTCATTTTTCAAATATATGAATGACATAGGATTCCCATTCTTTTGGTAACAAAATTTGAGATATCGCCGGATTTTCTTTCCCACCATTTAGGAAACAAATACAAATTGATCGGATTTTCTTAAATATGAAACCCATCTGAATCCTCTTTTTTTGTAACAAATTTGGAGATTCTTATGCTAAAAATATGTCAGTTATTTATGAAATCAAATCTAAATAAATTTAATTTAAGAATCCGTAAAACTTCTTCTTATCATTTTTATTTTTTTACCAAAATCTGAATCCCATATTTTTTTGTAACAAAAATTTTTATTGGTCGGATTTCCCTTTACAATTTTTTAGGAAACAAAACTGATTTCAATTCATTTAAAAAATATGAATGCCATGGAAATCCCATTTTTTTATAACAAGATTAGAGATAGGCCGGATTTCCTTTCCCAATTTTTTAGAAGTTAAACTAATTTTAATTTATTTAGAAAATATGAATGCTATAATACTCCCAATTTTTATTTGTAACAAAATGTGAGATACTTACCGTGCAAAGAGTTATATAATTCTTAACAATTTTTTTTCAAAACCGTGTTTTTTAAAATGGATACAAATCTTGATATAACTAAATTATTGGATACTCAAACCAAAAATATTCATACGTATTCACAATATTTTTTACAACTAAACTATTGGATACAAATCTTGGTTCATTTTAAATAATTTTTTTGGAATAAAATTTAAAATCAACTTTTTATCCCTTTTCATGAAATTTAGTTTTTAAAATTGTATGCCTAACTATTGTCCTACTTTTTTAGCTTCTTATGGTGCACTTTAATTATCAAAATTGTAGGTCAAAATATTGTACACTTTTTTTTTAACAATTTATGTGTCACATTTTTTTGAAAACATTTACGTATCAATAAATTTGCTAAAAAATGCAAATATATTTAAAAGTCTAGGACACAAATTTTTGGTACTACTCTTTTCACAATAAATCTGAAAATTTAAAATTAGTCGTTTACATTAATATCTCAGATCGAATATTTGCAGTATCTTAATTATATAAAAAATCATCATGATATTTAAAAAGGTTGTGTTTATCCTTTGTCATTAGAAAAAATAAATTAATGGTAGAATATAAATTAATTAAGAGTTAAGTAATGGTAACTGCTAATTTTTCACAATGAAACTTGTGATATAAGCTTATATAAGCGATAAAAATATTATGTTTAAAAACATACTAGTTAATATGCAAAATATCTCTGCTATGTGGTAACTCATGTTGTAACTCATTGTTGCGACAACTGCATAATCAGTCGATTAATTTTAATATTTAAAAACTAATATGATTATTTTTTTATAAATATTCATAAAATAAGTAATAATTAACTTATCTTTAGATATATAATTTATAATCTTTAATATATTGTCATTTGTTATAAACATTTACTGCATGAATAATAAAATATTATTTAATTCATAAAGTTAAATATATTTAAGGAAAATAAAGAAATTTCATTGGACCAATCGGGTGATTGGATTAGGTCGATGCTCAGGTTGATTGGATTACTTTTAGTTGATATTTAAACTAGTCCAAAAACACGACACAACTAGGTTAATCCCGAGTGACCAAGTCATGGGACAATTTAGCCAAACCAAATCGATTATTGAACAAAATATAATTTTTAATATTTAAAATACTTTATTATAATAAATGTAATGTAATATATACTCCAAATAATCATATTAAATGCTTTTATGACAACATGTTCAAAGATTTACAAATATTTATATTTTTTTTATTAATATTTATGTGAACAAAATGCTATTGAATTAATTCATCCCCTTTCGTCTCCCCGAACCCTAGTTGCTCTTTATCTCTAAATTGCGCCCGTAGATCTCCCTCCCCGGTCGTCTGGGTCCATCGGTGGACGGCCTCCATCGCTCGTCCATGGAGGTGCAGCCTTCTCCCCTTTTGTTGTTCCTCTTTTGACTCCGTGTTTCGGCCAACGGCGCAAGTTCTCCTTCCTTGTGGCTCGCTGGAGTTCAGCATCAGAAGGCGAGGGGCGGGATGTGGTGCTGGTCCATGGACGAGGTTGGGCTAGCTGCACTCGGTTTGGACTGGGCCGCTGGGACACTGCTTCCCCCCTTTTCGCGCTTCTCGTTGTCGGTCGGGACTGCGCCTTTTCGCCGGCGAAGCGGCGATTGGCGGTGGCCTCCTCTGGTTTCGATACTAGGCTGTGTCAATTGGAGGTATGCCCTCGATTTTGCTGCTTTTGTCTCAGTTTTCTATTTTGTTCGTGATCGGTGGACTTCTTGGCGAGTGGGATTTAGGGGTCCACGGTTGGTGGTCGTAGTCACTGCTGGGGTCAGATCGTTGTTTTCGGTTAGTGCTCGGTTGCTTGGCTGTGTTCAGCCGTTTCGGGCTGGGTTGAGGCGTGATTGCTGCTTCTCGTGATTGGAGTGCGGGGCAGCTCTTCGGTTGGTTCTGGGGTGCGGGTTCCGTCTTGCTAGGCCTTCTGCAGTGGCGGGCAGTTATTTCCGTGCTTTGGAGCTGTATGTGGAGTTGGTTTGTCTGCCGTAAATCTATATGTATTTTAGCGGGGGAGGCTGTGTCCTCTTTCTTGTTTTCGTTTTTTGTTTTTTGTTGGTCTGTGTTTCTATGTTTTGTGTTGTTTATTGTGTTTTTGGTATGGCCGTTTGGCCTCTATGAGCCCGAGTGTCACCTTATTATCCCCTTGGGACTCGACACTCGGGTATTACCCTGTTGGGGTCTTTTTAGTTGCTTTAGTTTAGTTTGTGTTTTGCAGTTGTGTGGTTGATTAGTTAGTTGCGAGTGGTTTTATTCTAGCGTTGCTAGTCGGGATTCTAGGCGGTCTTCTGGCGTGTCCTCCCACTTTTTCAACTGTTGGCTGATGTGTATTTAGTCGTTGGCTGCTGTGTATTCGCACCTTTGTGCATTTTGATTTATAATATTATCTATCGTTTTGAGGAAAAAAAATGCTATTGCATGGCAACTTATTAATGTACGATAAATCCAAGGTTCTTAGAAAAGGATCGTTTTCAAACCGATCAAGTTATTTATTCAATAATTTACTGGATGTACCAGAATTTAATTTAGTAATACTTTAATATATACATATATAGTACTTTTGGAATAATTTATATAAAAATATTAATTATTATCTTAATAATTTAAAAATTTCAAAGTTTAAACTAACTGATAAATAATTTATAAATCTCTATTTTATTTAAATATGTATTTGTTTATATTAAAAATAATGTTATATGTAACATATATTTATTGACTAATACTACAAGTCCGAGCGACAGGTGCTGACCGGTTCACTAGCAAACATTTTATTAATGTGAATCAGAGTGGTCGATAAACCAATTTTTGGTAAATTCGGTCGTACAGTTTTGAAAATTATGGATAAATCATAACTAATATTACTTATATATTTAAATTTATAATACAATCGTAATATTATTGTCTCATGCATTGCACGGAACACCACCGTACTAGATGGTATAAATATTAGATTAAAAATAAGTTAAACTTATAGTGATTGATTAATTTAGACATACCGTGTGCTGCCGGGCCACTATGCATTTAAAACGTTAACCAATGTAACCCGCAATCAATGTTTGGCACAAATGAACACCAAAAGCAGTAGTGCGTCTGTTCGTAAACAGAGTAAATTCGTCAGGTTCATAAAAGGGCCCATCCGAATGCTGGCCCGAGTCCGAGAATTTTACCTCCACAGCTTCACTGGGTGCGCCAGCCAAGTAGCCTACGCCGGCGCCACCCTCCACTCGGCGAACCTGCCCAGAAGTTTCAGCACCAATTCCACCCACGATTCTAATTACAGATGCGGCGACCAGGATATGAAGGAGCTCATCCGGATTGCATCTGCCGGCAGCCGCAACGGGACGTTGCCTGCCGGCGGCCGAGGAGCGGCGGCGATGAAGCGCAGCCGCACGGTGGCGATTGGTAGGATTGATGAGGAGACGCCGTGCGATTTCGGGGGAAAACACGTTGCCGGGCTGCCGGCCGGTGTTCTCAGGAGTGGAAGTTGTGTCGCTGGCGGAGGAACAAAAATGGTCTGAAATTGAACTTTTCCCGAATTTGTTTCCAGTTACGGCCTGAATTTAATTTCAATGTTTCGTGATTTGGTCTGTTTGTGCATCTGCAAAGTGAAAAGTTAGGCTTGTTTGATTTGCTGGTGTGTCGTGTTGATACGTAAACTTATTGTGGAATGAAATTTGATAGGAATGGAATGATTTGAATAATGAAATGATTATGAGAATGGAATGGAACCGGTTTTTTTGTTGATATGTTTGATATGTAGAAAGAGTTAAACCTGAATGGAATGACAATATCATTCTATATTATCATTTATGACTATTTTATATAAAAAAAATTAATATTTATATTAATGCCATTTTTTTATTTATGATTATAATAAAATTAATTTTTTAAAAAATATATTATATTTTAATAAATATATTTTTGTTCTATAACATTGTCATTCATGTGGTGCAAATAATAATAATAATAATAATAATAATAATAATAATAATAATAATAATAATAATAATAATAATAATAATAATCCAGTTAATACAATGAAGATAATAATAAAATTTTCACACCGGCCACTGATAATTAATTTTTTCACCCAATAAATGCAAACATATTATGTGATAAATTATGCGACAAATAGTCGTCGATTATGAACAAGTGCAAACACATTATACTATAAAATATGCGACAAATACAACTGGGTATGAGTAATACCGACAACATTATGCGATAAATTATTTGACAGTTAGACGACAAATATGCACAGATTTGATGAGCAGTTTGATCAATCGTCGCCTTATAGTCGTGTAATGCAAATTATGCAAAAATAGTTTAAAAAAATCCCCTAACATAATATTTTAGATAGAGTTTGGTATGCACTTAATGTGTGGATTGTAAACATCATAACGCGAATAAAGCAAGGCAAAGAGTTTAGACGTAACGAGGTCGGACTGCCTCGGATAGTTTATATATGAACCTGCTTGGACTGTTATTTGTTTACAAAAAGATTATAATTGGGAGTCTTTTTGGTGTCTGAGAGAATCGCAGGTGTCTAAACATGAGTGCTTTTTTGTGGTATTATTAGCATCAGTCCCTTTTCGTCAATTATTGTGGAGTAATTATACTATGAAACTCATGGGTACATTTTTCGAGGTTGGCATGTTACTGGTATGATTACTGTAGTTGTGGGGGAATATAACCAGTGTACTAGGATTGCACTAAATGAAGCAGTAAACATAGATGCACTTTCACACAGTTGCGGAAGCAATATTTTACAAAACATGAACCTTTAGGAGAGCATCATCCCGCTCTCCCTCCGGAACTCTTTCATTAGTATAGACGTCACAGCCATTACTCAAAGGTTTTACTATGTAGATCCCCTCTCCACTACCTCTGATATAATCACCTATACTATTATTTTTCCGAGCACAAATCCCTTGTGGATTTTCTAGTTTGAATCCCTCAAACTAATCCAAGTGATCCTCTCGAACACTTAGTTTAATAAAACAAAATAAACTCTCTTTGTGATCGAGAACACCCTCTCGATTCACCACTCAATTAAATAAAATCCAATTCACAGAAAATTGATTCTCACACCTCTGAATAACTCTCAAAACAATAAAAGGTAATTAATAGAATTACTTTTTTCATCCGCGTCTCAATGCTTTTATACCGTGCTCATATATGGTAAGTCCAGACTGCCTTCGGATCCAAGCTACGCTCCAAAAGGTAAGTTCCTTCTGATTGATCGACTGCTCAAATATGGGATGTTTGACAGCGCGTCTTCAATCACTTGGTTTGGTAAGTGAGTACTAAAAATATTTTCCTTAATCTTGCATAATTAATAACCTCATTAGTTAATCTCAATTAACTAATATTAAGGAAATAAATAATGTAACAATAATACTTCCATTATGTTTTCGATCACCACAGTTTCGGGGCCTGATGAAGGTTCATCGATTTACTGCCAATCCTCGAAATTTGCAATCTCCCTATTTGGCAGATAAATCGAGAACACTTGGCTAAGAACCTGCAATATGAAAACTACACAGAAACTGGAGCATCTTAAGGTTAGTTACACAAGCACAAGTTGTTCATGTGAACAACTTCATAATCATTGATGGGATCGGCGAGGATCTCGTTATGTACAAGTCACGAATTCAATGAAAAAAATAAACCTATGCGCAGCGGATCTAGAGATTTAGAGTTGAATACTTAATGGCTTAAAATTTGCAGACTCAGAGACGTTGTAGATTACCGTTGAAGGAAATTGTTTGATCTCAAAATCCGTTGGTAGCCGGATTCTTCTCGTCGAACCTCAAGAAGTTCATCGGGTGCGAGCACACAGGTTACGTCGTGGTTGCCGGGAGCAGCGGCGGTCATTGCTGGGCTGCGGCTGGCGGACAGTGGCCTGCGGCATCGGCTGCAGCTGGGCTGCGTCGTCTTGCGGTGGTCGACGGTCATGGGCTGCGGCGGCTCGCCGTTGTCGACGATGGACAACAACGGTGGTTCCCGGGGTTGATAATATATATCCATCATGTGGTCTCGGTACCTCGGGATCTTCAACTGTATATCTCAAACACCTCTTCGAATTGTACCGGTGGAACAACAAGACGAAGATAAAGCTCGACTATGGGAACTAGAGAGAGAAAAAGAGAGAGGGGCGGCCTACACGTTTCACACGTTAGGTTTTCTTGTTGCATCTCTATCCCATGAGCTTACTGATGTATATATAGAGCTACAGTAGGGATACTAAGATTATGAGGATTAGGGCTTCTTAAGTATTGGGTCTAACTGTGAGCCAAACCCACTCTTGCCAATACTTAAATAATGTTTCGGTCCACTAACGAAAACATTATTGAACTCCCTTATCCTCCTCAGAATTATATTTGAGACTCCAATTGTAATTACTCGATTTACCTCCCCACGTTTAAGATATAATGTCCATTAATTAATTCACTTACTGATAACCAAGAATTAATTAATATATTATAATACCGAAGATAGCGTCGTTCATTACATTATTATTATGTCGGAACTTAATCCACCAGCAGGGTTTATCATAACAACCTTCATGTACTCACTACGGGGACATCATCAAATTGTCGCACATGGTGACTGCAAATATTCTAGCAGCTCATCGTACATATATTAATATTACCCAAAACAGCAAGTATGTCAACTCAGTAAACTAAATCTCACTTTAGTTAATCAAAGTAATAGTTACCATATGTACATGCCTGTTTATATCTTATGGGTTAAGAGCACGCAGTAATTAATCGAGACTTAGTTTGTTTATGACGATCAATATAAAACAAATTATTACTCTATCGGATCCTGTTCAATACATAAAATGTACTAGTGCAACTAATCAGTCAAGACCAATCGTACAGTCGACACTACAACCGTTCCGATGGTTTGTTCATTTCCATCTAGGTTGTGAACCAACAATTCTTGCTTCGCAAGTAACTGATAAAATGATCTTCTGTTCACCCGATAATGAACCATTCTATCTAATTGCAAAATAACAGAACATGGAACTTGTTTAATCAAACATGATTCTCATTCAACAAAGATAAAGTGCAATATCATCTAAAGCCAAGCTTTCAGTGTCTAACACCAACAATCTCCCAATTATACTTAGAACTTTTGCTTTACAAGTATAGTCCTATCAATCCATTATTCTAAAAGACCTATGTCGATCCTACGCCCATACATCTAACTCTCATTACTTCCACGTGTTTGACAAAGACCTTTCCCGACAAACTCTTCGTGAAATGTCCTCTTATGCAATCTTGGCAACCTCGACGTCTCCTCTTCCAACGATATCTCGTATCAGGTGGTACTTGCACTCTATGTGCTTGCTTACTCTGTGGGCTGGTGGTTCCCTTGAGTTTGCTACTGCTCCACTATTATCACAGTACACGGTGATACTTCGTGGAAAATTCGAAATCACCTTTAAGTCCACTAAGAAGTTCCTGAGGCAAACTGCCTCTTTCGCTGCCTCATAGGCCGCGGTGTACTTGGCTTCCATAGTGGAGTCTGCTACGCATTTCTGCTTAGCACTCCTCCATGAAATGGCTCTACCTCCTAAGATAAATACATAACCTGAGGTTAACTTACTTTCATCCCTGTCTGACTGAAAATCGAAATCACTGTAACCCAATGGTAACAAGCTGTCTGCACGGTAAACTAACATTTACTTCTCAGTCCTTCGCAGGTACTTGAGTATATGTTTCACCGCAGTCCAATGTTCCCGTCCCAGATTACTTTGATATCTAGCTACCATGCCCACAGCGTAGTTAATATCCTACCTCGTATACAACATAGCATACATGAGACTTCATACTGCCGAAGCATAAGGAACTGTCTTTATGTCCTCTATCTCATGAGGTGTCTTAGGAGACATCTCATTGGATAGAGCTATTCCATGTCTAAAAGGCAACAAACCTTTCTTGGAATCCTGCACGCTGAATCTGCCCAAGAGAGTATCTATGTATGTAGACTGGGATAAGAACAACATTCTCTTCTTACAGTCCCAAATTACCCTAATACCGAGAATGTGTCCAGCTTCACCCAAGTCCTTCATATCAAAGTGCTTAGACAACCACACCTTTACGTCAGATAACTCCTTCTTACTGTTCCCCATAAGAAGTATGTCGTCTATGTAAAGCACAAGAAACACAACCACGCTTCCACTGCGCTTCTTGTACACACAGTGCTCATCCGAACATTGAGTGAACCCGTACGAATGGATCACCTCATTGAATCGGATGTACCAAGATCTTGAAGCTTACTTCAGTCCATAAGGCTGACGTTCTACTATCAAAGACTACACCAATGGACCGATTAAGCTTGCACACTATAGATGCTCATGTCCCTTATCGATGAAACCCTCTGGTTGCTGCATGTAGATGTCCTCTTGAAGGTTTCCGTTAAGGAAAGCCGTCTTGACATCCATCTGCCAGACCGCATAATCCATATGAGTTGCTACAGCCAAAAGAACCGAATGGACTTAAGCATGGCTACTGGTGAAAAGGTTTCATCATAATCCATCCCCTCTTTTTGAGTATACCCTTTCGCAACAAGCCTAGCCTTAAAGGCCTCAACCTTTCCATCCAATCATCTCTTTTCTTGTAGACCCACTTGCATCCAATGGGTCGTACCTCCTTGTCTGGTTCTACAATATCCCAGACCTGATTGGAGTCCATTGACCTCATCTCAGCTTTCATCACAACTTTCCATGATACTGCATCCTTATCTTGGAGTGCCTCGTCATATGTCCTAGGGTTCGATTCCAGCTCACCTGGAACTGAGTTCGATGACTCTCCAAGGATATCGATAAAGCTGTATGACAACCCTCCCACTACGACGAGGTACTGTCTGCACTGGTACACGGTCAGTGTGCCGTGTTGTAGTATTATGTGATGTATCTACTTGCGCTCTCGGTGAAGAACTCTCGACCTCACTCCTCAACTCCTCTAAGACAATTCTAGTCGGGGGCTTGTGGTTCATAATATAGTCTTCTTCCAAGAATCTGGCGTTTGTTCTTACGATCACCTTTTGATCCTCGGGACCATAAAATAATCCACCTTTCGTTCCCTTGGGATTGCCAACAAAAACCCATGCTTCTGAACGGTCTTCCAATTTGCTAGCCTCCTACACCAAAATGTGTGCAGGTACCACAATCAAAATTGTGAGAAATTGGGCATACGCCCTTTCCATAACTCATAAGGAGTAGTCTCTACTGACTTCGATGGAACCATGTTCAGAATATACGATGATGTTTCCAACTCCATACTCCAGAACGAATCGGGTAACCTCGAATAACTCATCGTTGACCTAACCATCTCTATAAGTGTCCTATTTTTTTGTTTTCCAACCCCGTTCTGCTGGGGTGTGCCGGTGCAATCAATTTGTATTCAATCCCAGCCGAAAAGAGGTATTCGCCACCTAGATCAAAGTGACTTGATACTCTTACCATGAAGCTTCTTCACAACTGGCCGATACTCCTTGAATTTCTCAATGCATTTGGACTTGCGGTGCAACAGGTATATGTACCCAAATCTCTAGTAATCATAAATAAAAGTGACAAAGTACTCGCAATTACCTCTAGCTTGGATCGATATAGGACCACACAAATCAGAATGAATCAATCCTGGCACACTCTCACTCTTAGCCCTTTGTCGAAAACAGCCTCTTGGCCATCATACCTCCCAGGCACGACTCGCAAGTTGGATAATCATCTTCTAGTGGATCGAGATGTCCGCTAGACAGCAAGTTTTGAATCCACCTAAAGTTGAAGTGTCCAAGTCTAAGGTGCCAGAGATATGCTTGATTTATCTACGATTACTCCTTCCTCTTATTAGATTTAGTCAATATATTATTCAATTCAGATTATTGCACTGTGGGATAGTTTGGTTTAAGAACATACAAATTTCAAACTAATGAACCAGAATAGATGACACGATTCCCATAACGAATAATAACCATGTCATTAAGCGAAGCAGACCAACCATCCATAAAAAGTCTAGAAACTGAAATAAGATTCTTTTTAAAACTTGGAACATAAAGGCAATGTCTCAAAACCAAACTAGTACTACTAAATAATAATGTAACGGCTTTCACTGCAACAACGGCCACTTTGGTGGTATTGTCCATGTAGACGGTGATCTTTCCTTCCTTAACTCACCTGGTTTCCTAGAACCCCTGCAAAGAATTGCAGACATGATCAGTGGCTCCAGTATCCACACACCAGGTACTGGTAGATATAACCATTACCTTCTTTGCCTTTCTTGAGGAGAGGGCACTCGACCTTCTAATGTCCTGACTTGTTGCACTTGTGGAACTTCCCCTTCGGTTTTTTCTCGTGCGACACACGACATCCCATCACGACCCAGAGAAAGATCCGCGAGTTACCAACGCAACCCGCATCATGACTCGCGTGCCCCGCAGTAGATCCGCGTGTTTCCAGCAACCTGCGTGTGTCCCAAGAGCCCCGTGCAGCGAGACCTTGGTCTCCAGAGCATCCGACCACGCGAGCCTCGACGAGAGCAGCAACAGACCGTGTGACCAGGGCCGCCAGTGTGCAGACACCGTGAAGTCTCGACAACCTGGCCACCAGTGGACCCTAGGCGAGCCGTCCATGTACCAAGTGACCCGTGGCAAGTTCAGACCATCTCTAGCAGCTACGGTGCAGCCCGATAGCAGTCTAGGATATCCGAGGCCATTCTGACACCCCAACGAACTCCAAGGTTTAGATGATCTCCAATAGCAAAAATCAGAAACGTCTCAGAGTTCGGCAAAAATTTTAAACCGTCTGTCTTAATCCTAACTATAAATTCCGTTGGTTTGGTGAAGAGCCCTTTTCGAGCATTAGGTAGGTCACTCACTCCCCTTTCTTGTGGTGAAGGACCTATGAACCGATACGACTAGAGATAGGGATAGGTTAGAGAGGGAGTTGGATATTGGAGCGTGTTTAGTGACCTATTATTAGATAAGATCTAACAGATTCCCATCTCGGAGGACGGTTCGATCTGTATGTAGTGGAGACTTACATCTTTGGGTGTATTTTCTACAACCTTGAATTGAGAAGAAGTAAGGATGGGTGACTGGCCTAACATTCTCTTCAGGGCCATTTAGACCGACCTTACTACCCCGACCATCTCTGTCTTCCTTTGGCGTCTTCTTCTGCGCCGGATTCTGATCGAGTATGTGTTGTAGTAAATTTTACCGGAGTTAAATTGAAAGATTCGAACACCGGGTCGTATCTCTTCAGTCGGATTAAATTGTACGAATATTCAGTCACAGAAAAAAGAAAATAATCCTAAACACTCTAATTCGATTAGTTGGTTTCGATTATCTACTACGAATTAACTACTAATGATTCTTAAACAAGGCAATTTCGATCACACAACTTCAAACACGATTCAAATAGTTGTAAAGGGACTAGGGTGTCTGGGACAATTGTTTCCGGTTCTCAATACATTTAACGAGCAGGTAACTACTCGGCTAAAGGACTCGAAAAACTAACTCATCCAGAGATTCATTCTCAATAACTCACGTAACAAGATAATAAACATAAACGAACAATTATCAAATCAATTAGCACATAGACAATACGTTTCCGAACAAGTCTATTCTAAACGGGCCTAGATCGATCGATTCCTTCCCTTTCAGTTCTAAAATCGATTAAATAGATCAAGATGGTGATCAATCATCCAACCCTAGGTTTAACACAACTCGTATAGATTGAGCAATTAACATCAACGCAAACAAAATTGAACCGGAACAATTATCCCCTAGCCCTAGTTAACGAATTTAGCTACTCATCATAGATTCAACAACGAAATACACATCAATCAAAGCCATCATCATCATAGAAAAAAAAATGAAAAAGAAAGCTTACGATTAATGTAAAACCCAATGTCAAATCCCGAAGGCAATCCAAATCTGAAAGATAAAGGGAGTTTTTCACTCTCCAAGACCAAAAACAAGTGAAAAGATGAGAGAAATATGTTTTGAGATGAAGAAAAATGAAGTACCAAGTCTGAGAATGCTGAAAAATATGCCCTAGCTCGATCTAATAGCCTTCCATTTCAAAATCCCATAAAAACGCGACTTGTTAAAAATCAGACCTTAGCGGCACTAACCCCTTAGCGCCGCTAACCACAATTTAGCCGGAAAGGCTCTGTCGCCGCTAGGGTGTCGCTAAGCTTCAAACGCTGCTAGTTTCTGCACCAATAAAGCTTCTAATATTTTTTTTCTTTTTTTTTTTCGGGCTCGTGAGCTCTCGGCTAGCATCTCTCGGGTCTTTCCCGAGCTAGAAGCTCAATCCTTTGTTGTTTGGTGGCACGAACTGGGATGAAACACTTGGGAACCGGAACGAGCTGAAACCACCAAAACCGGACAAACACGAAAAGCAAAAAAAATGGGGAGAAAAGTAAAGAAAATACTAAACATACCAAAATAAAGATAAAACACGAGAAAAGACTAGACGGACCGGTAACACCTAAGAAACGACCTAAAACGAGGGAGAAACACACGCAAAACACCACCAAAAATAGCAACCAAAATGGGACAAACAACTCCCCCACACTAAAACCTTTGTTCGTCCCGAACAAAAAGACAAGAATAGAAAAGAAAACAAGCAAAGGAGCATGGATAACAGTTTCAAATAAGACAAGTCTCAAATTAATCAACTTAGCCGAGGAGACTTCCAATGACCAATATAGCACACCTCAATTGAAACTCGAATGCTATGCTTGGAAAAGACAAACTCTCAAGCATGGAAGTATAATACATATATGCCTCACTCAGTTTCTTGCATGAATATGAAATGGGTTCGCTCAAATTGGTCGATCATTCTGCTTCAACATAAGCTTGCCTATTGTCTATTCATACTCCAAAACAATCAAAGATCATGAATTTGCGAATCATGAGGACTTCACGGGATGTAATGTAGGTATCAAGGGAAGGACAAATATAATTATAAAATGGCTCAAAATAAACATTCACACTCTCGAGCACATAAATACTCGAATATCTCACCACCTATCCGTAATCAACATGAAACTAATCACTCCCACCATAAACTCCATACAACTCACACATGCTCAAGCTGAAATGCAATTTAAGTACTCGACTGTGTTTCTTCTTCTTTTATTTTTTTTAAATTAGTTAGAGGTTTTTTTTTCCTGACAAGATCGAGACGTAAGGACGACATTCTCTCCCTTTTAAGCGGAGTATAATCCTTTTCGTTTGTCTTGCGAGTTCCCCCTTTTTTATTTCTTTTTTTTTTTGTCAAGCACTAATATGCAACCCAAACAAGTTATAAACCTTCTCCAAACACATATTAGAAAGCTCCGTCATCATAACAAGTACACTGTCAAATCTCAAATAATTCAATCGAATCGGTTGACAAGAAATACGGTTCAAGGCTCAACGGGCTACTAATGAAAATATTACTTCAAGGGTCAATGAAAAGGCTAAAACGAGCAATGTCAAAGAAATGCCTCAATCATCTTCACAAATCACTACTTCAATTACGTCATTTCAAAATAGATTCAAAGCAAGTTCTGATCAACACCGAACCGACCAATATCTCTCAAGAAACAACCAAGGCTCAAACCTCACATAAGGTAAGTAAATGTCCAACAAAATGACACATCAAGTTCATCAAGGCATACTAGTCATGATCATCATCACATCTCCTCAACATCATCAACAATCATCAACAAATCTTAAACTTCACCATAATCCATACTCGCAAAACACACAAACTGACTCAAGAAGAAAACACTAAACCAAATATGAAAATGAAAAACACCCTAAAAGACCTAGACCTGGTCGACCATATAGACACATAATCATGTAAAACTCCCCCACACTTAAAACCGAACAACCCATTGTCGATCATTAGTTCTAGGAAAGTTTTCCCACATAATCAACCAATCACAAAAGACAGAAAAACTAATCCAAAAACGAAAATAAAAAGGAAGGAAAAGATACAAACGTACAGGGCACAGTGACTAGATGAGTCACTGTGAATTCAGTGGTGCAGGTGGAGGGTGGAGGTGGTCAGGCCCCGAATAGCGGCGGGCCTATGTCAACTCAAATCTCTCGCCCCATTCGGACTGAGGCAGCTCCTTAGAACTCGGCTTGGGAGAGGTAGTGTGGTGGTCGGTACGGCACTCCCTCTGGACATGGATACGGTCCTGCAATGATCTCTTCGCATGTTCTCGCATACACGTGTCCTCAGTGAGTTGTTCAATCGCCCTGAAGTAAGCGCACTCTTCCACCAGCTTCACTTTCGGCTCAGGTTGCAACTCTCGGGCGGAAATGAAGGTGGATTCCCCCAACACAGTCATGCTCGCAGTCCCTTTCTTAACATCAATAACTGTGCTGGTGGTAGCCATGAAGGGTCACCCAAGGAGGGTGGTGTGCGGCTTCCCATTTTCTTGCCCTTTCCCCATATCGAGTACGATGAAGTCCACGGGACTATCAACTTTCCCACTCAGACGAGCACATCCTCCACAATCCCTGCTGGTTGATGAAACGAGCGATCAGCCAGCTGTAGGTGCATCCTGGTGGGCTTCAAGTCTCCAAGCCCGAGCCGGTGATAAACTGCAAGTGGCATGAGGTTTATGCCTGCTCCTAAATCAAACATCCCCGAGGTCTCTTCCCCATTCCCAAAGTCTAAAGTGATCACAAAGCCCCCGGGGTCTTTTTCCTTCTTCGGCAAGTTGTGTTGGAATACACTTGCCGTTTCGAAAACGAGCACCTCTTCACTGCCTTCGATCCTCTGCTTATTCGCTGCTACCTCCTTGAAAAATCTTGCATATGCTAGTATCTTCTTCATCACGTCGGGAGGAAATAGATCATCGTTGGCCTTAACCAACATTGCATGAAGGTCTTGAATCATCCGGCGGTCCTTCTCTTCCCAGAGCCGGCTCGGGAAGGGGATTTTCGATCTGTAAGGATTTGGGGATTTGTGTAAGGTAGGTTCGGGTAGTGGTTTCACTGGGGCTTCTTCCAGTCTCCCTTACTCTTTCGGGCCCTCTTTTACTTCTTTCACTTCTTTGGGCATAATCACGGTCACCGCATTCGCATTCTCCGGCTGACTCGGCAATTTTCCTTTGCTCAATTCAGTCTCGATACCTCCAACCCGTGTAGCCAATTGTCCAACTTGCATCTCGAGACGCTTAATGGAGGCTTAATTGTTCATGGTCTGTTTCTTATTGTTGGAAAAAAACTGGAGGATCTTATCTAGCTTCTCATCTGAGTTCGACGGGCTCGGTCCGGGTTCTGGCGCTGACAACCTTAACATTTGTCCCCTTTGCTGCTGCTGATGAGGGACAAAGTTGGGATGAGGCTGCTGTTGAACATTATTGTTGTTGGCCCAAGAGAAGTTCGGGTAGTTTCGCCACCCGGGGTTACACATGTTCAAGTAGGAGTCATTTCCAGGTCAGTTCTGATACCCCTGCAATGCGTTAACCTCAGTTATGCCCTCCATAATTCAGCTCGAAAGCCGACGGGAACACCTCAGAACTGTGTCTTTGAACTCCGCATGCGCCGCAAACATTCACGGCCATAGTCTGAATCGGAGAGGACCCTCTAGCATTCAATAGCCGCATATGCTCCGTGAGCTCGACTAACTGCTGGGCCATGACATTGTTGCTCGGTCCAACCTCATTCACTATTGTCCTCTTCCCTCGGATGTTCTTCTGAGACGAGTTAGTGCTCATTGTCTCGAAAATCTCCATTATCTCCTCAGCTGTTCTCTCCCGATGTCCCCTACGACTGCATTATCCACCATGTACTGCAAGTTCTGGCGGAGGGAGTCGTAGAAGCAATTCGCCATAAGTTACGGAGAGAGATTGTGGTGTGGGCATTGCCTCTGAAGGTCTTTGAATTGCTCCCAGGCCTCGTGAAGAGGCTCGAGTGTCGGGGACAATCGTTTTCGGTTCTCAATACATTTAACGGGTAGTTAACTACTCGGCTAAAGGACTCGAAAAACTAACTCATCTAGAGATCCATTCTCATTAACTCACGTAACAAGAGAATAAACATAAACGAACAATTATCGAATCAATTAGCACATAGACAATACGTTCCAAAACAAGTCTATTCTAAACAAGCCTAGATCGATCGATTCCTCCCCTTTCGGTTCTAAAATAGATTAAATAGATCAAGATGGTGATCAATCATCCAACCCTAGGTTTAACACAACTCGTATAGATTGAGCAATTAAATCAACACAAACGAAATTGAACTGGAACAATTATCTCCTAGCCCTAGTTAACGAATTTAGCTACTCATCATAGATTCAACAACGAAATACACATCAATCAAAGCAATCATCATCATAGACAAAAAATGAAAAACAAAGCTTACGGTTAATGTAAAACCCAATTTCAAATCTCGAAGACAATCCAAATCCGAAAGATAAAGGGAGATTTTCACTCTCCAAGATCAAAAACAAGTGAAAAGATGAGAGAAATATGTTTTGAGATGAAGAAAAACAAAGTACCAAGCCTGAGAATGCTGAAAAATATGCCCTAGCTCGATTTAATAGCCTTCCATTTCAAAATCCCATAAAAAACGCGACTTCTTAAAAATCAGACCTTAGTAGCGCTAACCACAATTTAGCCGAAAAGGCTCTGTCGTCGCTAGGGTGTCGCTAAGCTTCAAACGCCGCTAGTTTCTGCACCCTTAGCGCCGCTAACCCCTTAGCGTCGTTAAGGTCTGGGCAGCTTCCAATTTTTTTATTTTTTTTTCAGGCTCGTGAGCTCTCGTCTAGCATCTCTCGGGTCTTTCCCGAGCTAGAAACTCAATCCTTTGTTGTTTGGTGGCACTAACTGGGATGAAACACCTGGGAACCGGAACGACCTGAAACCACCAATACCGGACAAACACGAAAATCTAGAAAAATAGGGAGAAAAGCAAAGAAAATACTAAACATACCAAAATAAAGATAAAACACGAGAAACAACTAGACGGACCAGTAACACCTAAGAAACAACCTAAAACGAGGAAAAAAACACGCAAAACACAAACAAAAATAGCAACAAAAATGGGACAAACAGTACGCGAGGGGGGTTTTCTTCTCCTCGCACTGTTACTGTTGGGCCAAGACCGGTAATTTCCAGACTGAGACTTTTTCCCACTTGTTTTTAGAGAGCAAGATTGTGAGGAGAGTGTGGGAGCATTTTTACACTATACTCATATATCCCTCCCAAGTATAAGTAATTTAGTTTTTTCTAACAGTGCACACACTTTAGACATGTGGGCTTCCTCATTCCTTATCTGATCCTGCGGTTCATAGGGACAGAGAGGAATAGTGCGAAGCATATGGATATTACTTTTATGTGCTCTCACATTGTTTTACTGGTTGATCGACATCTCTCACTCCTTACAGCTCTGGGTAGACACACATCTAGAGACTGAACAGGCTGTATGCCAATACACTGCCTGTACCATCTTCATTTCTCCTGTCAGGCACCCACTCAACAGAGTTGTCGTTTAGCTGAGATCGACATTCCTTGGATTGACTCACCGGAGCCACCGGAGGTGAGAGCTTGATTAAGGATCACAATGGAGCTCTCATCCCGCCTTCCACGTCCCTCTTCAGGCCTCTTCGAGGTAACACGAAGGTTCAGGTGCTTCAGATCGGTCTTCAGATTGTAGCCTCTATATCTACACACATTTTGATTGAGCTTGATGTTGCCGTTGTCCCCACCCTCTTGATGTTGCCGTTGTCCCCACCCTCCCGACATCAGGCCACCAGAGCTCGTGGCAGATTCAGCACCTGACATGCGCATTAGATCCACACTTCAGTCGATTCGCTACCGGATCTCGCTCATCTTTCGAGAGGGGAACCGACCTGTTGACTACCTGGCCAGCCTCAGTGTCTCCACTCCTTAGTGGCGCACTTTCCATCTGGACGACGCCCATCTCCACCTTCATACACTTGTGAGGATGGACCAGCTTAGCTACCCCTCATTCAGACTCTAGTAGCCTTTTTGTATTTTTTGTGCTTTTGCCCACTTTGTGGTGTAGACTGCTTGTCTGGCCAACTGTCAGACCAGGTTCAGACTTTTCATTTCATTTGTTGTGATTTCCTTTTTTCGCTTTTGTTTTTTTTGTTTTTTTTTTGGACTTGCGTACACCTGTGAGTTTTCATCCCATTTAAGGTATTGACTATATACAAGTTCGGGATCCGACCTTAATCTCCCAGCCTTCTGGGGCGATTGGTTTAAAAAAAATAATACCCCCTCAAGCACATACTAACTTAAGCGTCAAAATGTTTACGCTGGGGCCCGTGATGAGGATCGTGTATTTCCCTAACTCAGTTTTCCACGAAAACTGCGTCGATGTCTTGATTTCTAAGCGATAGGTTGCTAATATGCGCTCCAACGCCTTCGTATTTCGTGATGTTGTGATGAAATCCAGATGTTGCTCCTATTTTTATCACGATTTGTATGTAAAACTCACAAGATTTCTAATACACGTGATTGGTGGTCGATTCGAACGATTTTCTTATTTTTTTTAACTTGAACGAATATGAAAACAATAACTAGGAGCAAGTACTTAAAGGCCTAAAACTAATCCTAGACTTATGTGAAGAACAAATTCTAAGAGAAATACAATTATAACTTATGGAAACTAAATATCATGTGCTACTTTATCTAGGAAATCCCAATCATAAATAAACTCCTAAACAATCTAGGAAAATAAAGCAATATCTAATTATTAAGTCCCAAAGCAACATTGCCAGTCGCGCCTGCGCATGTCCAATGCTTGCTCGCTTGTCCGCGCGCGCCCATCAGTCTCAGCCTGTTTCTCTCACGCGGTCGCTGTCCGCGCATCCGTCCAGGCGCCCGAAGCTTTGGGTCCCCAGTGCATTTCTCGTGCTGCCTTGCTCCGGAGACTCGCGTCTTTCTAGTGCATTGTCGTGTCTCACCCGATCATGAGCGTTCGTGGGCGTGAAACCCATATTCTAATTATTCATGCCCCTTTTAAGCACATCCTTGTCCTCAAGGATTGGAATATGTCACTCGTGTGCGCTTCCTTCATCCACTAGCTTTAAACTCCTTAACTCCGCGCTTTTAGACCCAATTTTAAGTTTGGTCTTTAGCATGAACAACTTATTGTCTAAATAGAACTTCATTATCCCATCCTTATAATTTGTAGTGACCTCCCCAAGTCCTTTCTAACCATTGTACCCCAAGAACTATGTTGGAACCTACCAATGACAATGAATAGAGGTCGGCCTTTATGCTCTTGCCTTGAAGATTGATGGGCACCTCTCGATAATCCTCATGGCATCGTATGTAAACGCCCCACTTTGATTTTATAAATAATCCATGGCTTATTCAAAAAAATCAAGTTAACATTTTCGAAATTCATTTTTCGAAATTAACATTAACAGGGCATTATCTTATATCAAGTCATAATTGAAACCTCACGGGAATTCATTACCCGGTTTTCACATGGACCTCATTGTCCCCAAAACATAAAATTTCACATGATATTCAAAATAACATAGCATCATGAATATCCAAACATAGTTCATCAATACCAACCAAATAACAAACCCTGTTTCCAACATTTTTAAACGTCCTAGTCTAAAAAAGAAATAACATGTTCATAACCCAATCAATTCAAGTTCATAAATCCGGGTCAACTTATTCATAATAAAGCGGAAGCAAATTTAAACATAATTATGACCATCCACTCGCCATCCTGCCGTCGTACCCACCTTGCTTAACCTGAAACGTTAATTTCAGGTAGGGATGAGCACAGTTGGAAATCGTAGTGCTCACCACTATGCAATAAATCATATACAATAACAGTTAGGCATGGTTGCAGCATGAACACAAATCAATCAATTATCACATCGCCTAATCATACATTTTTACTCATGTGCACATCTATCATTAGCCATTGAAGGACATACAGCTCACAACAATGGGAGTAAAATACCGAAGGACATAGAGCTCACATCGGCCTTGCCTATTATTAGGCTAGGGAGACTGAAATAGCCCAGTTCTGTATTAATAAAAATGACAGTTTTTAGTTCCCAGTTGAACTATTTCTTTTTATTAATACTGCTCGTCTTGAGTTCCGAGCCCAGTTATCAGCTATTCAATCTCAGCTAGTAATTCCGGTCCATTTATTTTTAAATGGATTTTATTCAGTCGGAATTAATTATTCCAGTTGACGAATAATCGGAACCGAGTATGTTTCGATAAATCGTCTAAGTCCAGTCGTGCCCGGAACCGAGTCGTTCGGTCACGAGTATCGCGCCTAGTTCGCGCCTAGCCAATTCTCGAGCCCTAGTAGTCTCGAGTCTTGTTCGAGCCCTAGCCATGCTCATAACCTTACTTAGAATATTTTCTAAGTATGAGATCATTTTTATCGAGCCTTCGATATCATTCCCTCGGCCTAAGTAACCCCGCACCGAGCTCGTGCACGGGTCCTAATCCTCGCGCCCAAGGGTCGCGTGCCTCGCCAAGCCGCGAGTGCCCAAGTCATGGTTAGTAATGTGGCATAATTTTTCTAAGTATTTCGGGGTTCCTTATTGTGCCACAAATTCAGCCCTAGCCAAGGGTTAGCCTCGGTCCAAGTGTATTCCGGCCCGGGACATGAGTCGCGCCCTAGAGCCGCACCCTAACCTCGCACGAGTCAAGTATGGTGGCTCAAGTCATGGCCAAGCACCTTTGGAATTTTCCTAAGTGTGGAGAACTCTTTTTCCAGCCCTAAGCATGTGGCATAATCGGCCCAAGTGTTTTTCTCGCGCGCAGCCCGGGCCAGCAGTTCCCGCGCCCAGCTCGCGCCCAGGCCCCGTGCCGCGACAGCCCAGACAGCACCCAGGGCCCAGCAGCGCCCAGGCCCAGCGCGGGCAGCGCACCAGCCCACTTCTTGGGCCCAATTCCATTAATTCCGGCCCACTTTTGTTTGTCCCATTTTTGTTGCATTTTTCGTTGTTATTTTGTCCCTCATATTGAGTCATTTAGATGGTTTTAGGATCATTTTGTCATTTATTATGTGTTTTGCGTTCATTTGAGTGTTGCGATGTTTTCCGTTTGTTTTCCGGTCTTTTTTTTGTTCTCTTTTCGTTTTTGGTGTGTAGTTTGAAGACCTCGGGAGAACAGGTTTTCGAGAATCTTGTGGGGAAGCTGACACCATTAGATAGAGGGGTTCGTTAGCGACACGTAGGAAAAAACGGAACTCAATAAGTGAAATCGAGCCATTTTCACCCCCGAACCTAAGTATATGTGCATGCATGTATTGACCAATGTTCTAGCCTCATTAGCCATGATTTTTGATGTATATCATTCGGCCCTAGGTCAATTTTCATGTTGAGCATGTTCATTTTTGTGCCCTAGGGTGGCCTCGTGCCTAATCGGCCCTATAAGCCCACCACCAAATCCAACCGAGGTCCCTCAGTGACTTTTGGCATTTTGGAGCATTTTATGTCATATTAGGTTGATTTGTTCAGTAGTCCCCGGCAAAGTTGTCGGAAGTTTGGCAAAGGACCGGCTAGGGTCACCAGCCGCGCCAGTCGCGCGTGCCGTGCCCGTGCCGCGTCGCAGGGGCCAGGCAGTGCCCCTGTCCGTGCCCGCGCCTAGCGCTCGCGAGGCACCGCAGTCCCCAGTGCACGTGACAGCGCCCAGCCGCGCCTGTCCGTGCCAGCCCGCGAGGTCTCAGCGCCAGTCGCGCCAGAGCACCCCCGACAGCGCCCGGCAGCGCTGTCCCAGTGTCATGCACGCGTGATCCCGAGCCAGTCGCTCGTACCACGCGGAGTCGACCTCGGGTCGTGCCAGCAGCACACCCGAGTGTCCAGTGCCGTGCTGTAGTGACCCCGAGTCAGGTCCAGAGGCCTCGGGACGTGCCCAGCAGCACGCCCGAGTAGTCAGTTGGCCCGGGACGTGCCCAGCAGCATGCCCGCGTGCCCAGGGTCTCCCGGTAGCACCCTGACAGCCCTAGCCGCGCGAGTAGTGTCTGGCCACGTCAGTTCTCGCGCCAGTCGCACTCGGGTCGTGCCAGTCGCACGCCCAGTGCCCAATCAACCCGGGTACGCGCCAGTTCCCGCGTCCCTCGTGCTCGACCGTGCCCAGCAGCACGCCAGCACACCCAGTGACTCTCGGTCGTTCCCAGCCGCACCTAGTGGCACCAGTTGTGCCAGGGCCCGTGCCAGCCGCACAGCCCGCACCAGCAGCGCCTAGTACCGAGGCCCGGTCGCACCCAGCTCGTGCCCAGCGCCGTGCCATGGCCCCAGCAGGCCCAGCACGGGATCGAGCCCGGCCAGTCCGAACAGCCCGTGACCACCCGGTCCAGTGTGAACAGGTGGTCCAACCCGGTCCGGTTCAGCCCGACCCGGTTCAGCCAGTTAGCGAACCGGCCGGTTTAGCCGGCGGTTCGAGTCTGTTTTGGTTCGTGATTTTCGGTCCGAGTCTTATTCCGAAATTGAAGTATTTTTTCGAGCCAAACCAGATCAGTTAAGCATATCAGTATAAATGTCCGGACTTAGAATTATTTCAGTGAACCCTTAGAGCGTTCCTTTATATCCGGATGAGTAATCTAATAGAGTAGAGCATCCCAGCATATTATTGAGCATATGACGAGCATAGTACTTAGTATATTTGTTTGCTTATATTTTTATGTAGCTTGAGGAGTCAGCTACCAGCACAGCCGCACTTACACATTTTCAAAACCGATCAGGTGGGGACCTAGTTTCGGTTATACATTGAGTTTAATAGTCGATATCACGTTCAAGTATGTATATGAGTTTTATCCACTTTGGGTTAAGGCCAAGTTTGCCTTCCCTAAGTTCTGGTGGTGGCCCAGTTTGCCCTAGTTATACCATCAGAGTGTGCACACGGTTACCGGCCAAAGTGTTCCGGGAGTTACCGGCCAGAGAGTTCCGGGAGTTACAGTTTACTTATATATACCAGTTTATGATATCATTACTAATATTGCTGTTTACTTTAGAATGAGTTTTTATGGAGTACAAGTGGACCGTACTCACCCCCACTTTATATTTTCAGATGACAGGGTCAGCGGGCAGGCGTGAGTCGAGCTGTGGTGGTGGTGGTCGTGAGTTCCGCACGAAAGCTGTTCCCGGGACATTTGTTTAAACTGTTGTGTAAACTATTATAACCACATATTTTAGACTTCCGCTATGCTTGTGTTTATTTTCGAACATGCATAACTTTATTTCCAGACTTAAATAATTTTACCCAGTTCGCCAGTACGAACGGGTTCAGACTAATATGCATGATTCGTAAAAATATAAACCTGATTTCTTTAAGTTTAAACCAGTCGTTAGACCTAGGTTAAAGAAACGGGTTTTTAAGCAGAAAAGTCCTTAGCAGCATCCCGAGGTAGTTTGCAAATGATTTCGAAAAATTTATAAGCATTTTCGAAAGAGTTAAAATTTGCGAAAATTTGGCCCTAGTTAGCGGGGTGTTGCAGTTGGTATCAGAGCACTTTTGTGCTTCTGAATGTTTTAAAAGACAGGGAATTTTTGCAAAACTCGACCACACCACTCTCACGCCGCGCCGACTACCAGGTAAGTGCATGCTGTAAAAGTTTTTCAAAGTTTATATAAGCAAACTGTACTATGTCTATGCTCAATAGGATTCAGATAATCCGAACTTTAGATGCTCAGACCAGTATAAGACTCCTAGCAGTATCAGATATGTCCTCTATCAGAATTCAGAACTCTAGATTCGAACTCTAGTCGAACTCTAGATTATCGAGTTATTTTCAGCAACTCGTCAAGAAATTTGTGCCTATTCCAATATTCAGCGTTTCCTTTCAGCCTTATTCAATTTCATCTCCTGTTCTGACCAGTTACGCGGCTTATTCTCAGATGGCATGTCGTCCGAACCAAGCTCAGAGAGAGATGACCCAGGCTGAGGTAGTCGCCCAGTTTCGCGGCTACAACCTAGACAAGTTTTTGGGGCAGGGAGACCCTCGACTAGTCGATGAGTGGATCCAGGGTCTCGAGGCAATCTTCGAGATCATTGAGTGCTCCGAGAGGCACAACATTCTATGTGCTCATGTCCAGATGACGGGAGACGCCAGGCTGTGGTGGAACTCCTACTGGGGCTTACGCCCTGGTGAGAAGGAGGACCTCACCTGGCCACAGTTCAAGGAGATGTTGCGGGAGAAGTATTACCCGGATACCTACAAGGCTGAGATGGAGCGCCAGTTCTTGGCGCTTAAGCAGGGCCACCGCTCGGTAGATGAGTACGAGCGGGAGTTTGTTCGTCTCGGGTCCTTTGTCCCTTACCTGGTGGACACCGAGAAGAAGAAGGCGAGACGTTTCCGTGACGGGCTTCTGCCAGCTATCCGTCACCATGTTGCGGGACACGGCGTCCAGTCTTACGCCGATGTCGTCGCTAGGGCCCAGGAGACAGATGCCAGTCTCAGGATGGACTCAGCTCAGCCCCCCGTGTTGCCCCCAACTCAGTATCCGACACTACCCCCAGCTCAGCCAGCGCCTGTCCAGCAGGCGAAGCCTAAGAACAAGAGAAAGTGGAAGGGTCAGCAGAATGACCGGAGGAACAGGCAGAGACAGCCACAGGTCCCACCATGTGGCACATGCGGACGCCCACACCGCGGAGAGTGTCTTGCTGGGCAGAACGTCTGCTTTCACTGTCGGAGGCCCGGACATACCGTCCGAAACTGTCCGGATAGGCACCAGCAGCAGCAGCCCCGACAGCCACAGCAGCAGCAGAGGCGAGGACAACAGGCTCAGGTGTATGCAGTTGAGCAGGCTGAGGCAGAGCAGAACCCAGGTACTATGTCCGGAATGATTGTTTTGAATGATGTACCTATATTTGCTCTGTTCGACACTGGTGCGACGCACTCTTTTGTGTCGACTCGATGTATGGAGGCCATTGGAGTTCAGCCCATCAACACTGTTGACCCTCTCGAGGTGAGTCTAGCCTCGGGAAGGATGATAGTGACGAGCTCCAAGGTAGAGGACCTTAAACCTTAGTATTGGCGGCCGAATCCTGAAGGCCGAAGCTTATGTTATCGAGATGAGGGATTTCGACCTCATTCTCGGTATGGATTGGTTGACGCGTTATCGACCGGACATTCGTTGCCACGATCGGGAGGTTATTCTTCATCTTCCGAAGGACAGTCAGATCACCTTTTTCGGCTCGAAGACGCGAACCCTACCTCGTGTTGTTTCAATGGCGAAGGCGAGGAAGATTCTGCGCAGAGGAGATTGTCAGGGCTACCTGGTGAGCCTTGTCGATGAAGGATCGAGATTACAGACACCTCACGATGTTCCAGTTGTTCGTGAGTTCGTGGATGTGTTCCCGGATCAGCTACCAGGAGGACCATTGAGCAGGCAGGTGGAGTTCACCATCGATCTTGTTCCAGGAGCAGGACCGGTGTCTAAGGCACCATTCCGTATGGCTCCGAAGGAGTTGCAGGAGTTGAAGACGCAGATCGAGGAGTTGTTGAAACTCGGTTTTATCCGACCCAGCGTCTCACCTTGGGGAGCACCCGTCCTATTCGTCAAGAAGAAAGACGGATCCATGAGAATGTGCATCGATTACCGGGATCTCAACCGGTTAATGGTGAAGAATAAATATTCGCTCCCCAGGATAGACGACTTATTTGACCAGCTGAGAGGAGGATCGATTTACGCTCCGGCTATCATCAGCTGAAGATTAAGGAGTCCGATGTAGCCAAGACTGCTTTCCGGACGAGATATGGACACTACGAGTTCGTGGTTGTGCCGTTTGGTCTGAGTAATGCACCGGCGGTGTTCATGGACTTGATGAATCGGGTGTTCCATCCGTACTTAGACCAATTTGTTATCGTCTTCATTGATGACATTTTGGTCTACTCCAGGAGTTTGGAGGAGCATGAGCAGCATCTGAGGGTTGTTCTCGGGACCCTTAGGCGAGAAAAGTTGTACGCCAAGTTCTCCAAGTGCGAATTTTGGATGAAGCGAGTGGCATTTCTAGGCCACATCATCACCGAGAGAGGCATTGAGGTTGATCCGGCGAAGATTGCTGCAGTTCAGAACTGGTCAGCGCCGAGAAGCCCTACCGAGGTCCGCAGTTTTCTCGGTCTAGCAGGGTACTATCGCAGATTTATCGAGGGATTTTCCAAGATTGCCCTCCCCTTGTCCAAGTTGATGAGGAAATCTGTGAAGTTTGAGTGGACGAGTCGTTGTGAGGAGAGCTTTTAGGAGCTCAAGAAGAGGCTTACGACGGCTCCAGTGCTGACTATTCCGGATCCTACTCGAGGTTTCACCATCTATAGTGATGCCTCGAAGCAGGGTCTTGGGTGTGTGCTGATGCAAGATGGCCAAGTCGTTGCGTACGCTTCACGTCAGTTGGAGCCACATGAGCAGAATTACCCTACGCACGACCTAGAGTTGGCAGCGATTGTGCATGCACTCAAGATCTGGCGCCATTATCTGTATGGCGGTCGGTGTGAGATCTTTACCGATCACAAAAGTTTGCAGTATATCTTCACTCAGAAGGAGCTCAACATGCGCCAGAGGCGATGGTTGGAGCTTGTGAAAAATTATGACTGCACCATACAGTACCATCCGGGGAAGGCGAACGTAAGAGCAGACGCCCTAAGCCGTAAGGTGAGGGGTGAGTCAGTCTGTTCTATCACCGATCAGCGCCAGCTTATCCGAGAGTTTGCCCGGATGCAGATTGAGGTCGTCGACTCACTTCCTAATGAGATTTCGGGGAGTGTTAGCTCGATGCGAGTTCAGCCCATGCTGAGAGATAGAATCCGGCGGGAGCAATCCTGCGATCAATTCATTCGCACTTTGGAGGTGAAGATTCACGCCGGAGGCATAGAGGGCTTTTACCGAGGCACAGATGGAGCCTTGGAGTTCAGAGGCCGCATTGTCGTGCCAAAAGTCGGGACGTTACGCAAGGAAATCCTGACTGAGGCCCACAGTGCGCTATATTTAGCCCACCCTGGGAGTACCAAGATGTACCACGACCTGAAAAGGTCGTTCTGGTGGCGAGGAATGAAGAGAGATGTAGCAGACTTTGTGAAGAAGTGTTTGGTCTGTCAGCAAGTTAAGGCCGAGCACCAGAGTCCCATAGGTCTGCTACAGCCACTTGAGATACCCAGCTGGAAGTGGGAAGAGGTTACCATGGACTTTGTCACGGGACTACCTAAGTCGTCCGAGCATCACGACGCGATTTGGGTAGTGGTAGACAGGCTGACGAAAGTCACGCGTTTCATGCCTGTGGCGATGACCATGACGATGGATCAGTTTGCCGAGATATATACCCGTGGTGTTATTCGACTCCACGGAGTGCCCATTACGATCATCTCCGATCGAGATCCCAAATTCACCAGTCGATTCTGGGAGAGTTTGAATGAGGCAATGGGCACCCAGTCAAAGTTCAGTTCGGCTTACCATCCAGAGACGGACGGCCAGTCCGAGAAGACGATCCAGACGCTCGAGGATATGCTCCGAGCCTTGATTCTTGATAGAGGTGCTAAGTGGGAGAAGTGGCTGCCACTAGCCGAGTTCGCCTATAACAACAGTTATCAGGCGTCTATTCAGATGGCTCCCTACGAAGCACTATATGGCCGCAAGTGTCGTTCGCCCCTGTATTGGGATGACATCGGAGAGCGACGAGTACTCGGTCCGAAGTTGATCGAGGAGACAGTTGAGCAGGTAGCCTGGATCAGAGACAGGCTCAAGACAGCTCAGAGTCGGCAAAAGTCCTCAGCCGACCAGCATAGACGAGAGATGCACTTCGAGCCCGGAGATCCTGAAGGTTCGACCGATGAGAAGTGTCGTTCACTTCGGGAAGAGAGGGAAGTTGCATCCTCGCTATATAGGCCCGTTCGAGATTCTCGAGCGAGTGGGCGAAGTCGCCTATCGATTAGCTTTGCCTCCCGAGTTGGCTGGCGTGCACAACATGTTCCACGTTTCGATGCTACGCCCATACGTGTGCGATCTCGAGCATGTGCTTCAGCACAGCGAGATTCAGCTTCAGCCAGATTTGACTTACGAGGAGCAGCCGGTAGCAGTTTTGGATCGAAAGGTCCTTCGGCTTAGGAACCGAGACGTTCCCCTCGTTCGTATCAGATGGAATCGCCACGGAGATTCAGATGCCACTTGGGAGCGCGAGGCAGACATCAGAGCTCGTTTCCCAGATTTTCAGTTCTGATTGTACCTAGTTGTATATATTCCAGTTCTTGTATGTACTTCTCCAGTTTTAGTATTTCCGAGGACGAAAATATTTTAAGGGAGATAGATTGAAATAGCCCAGTTCTGTATTAATAAAAATGACAGTTTTTAGTTCCCAGTTGAACTATTTCTTTTTATTAATACTGCTCGTCTTGAGTTCCGAGCCCAGTTATTAGCTATTCAATCTCAGTTAGTAATTCCGGTCCATTTATTTTTAAATGGATTTTATTCAGTCGGAATTAATTATTCTAGTTGACGAATAATCGGAACCGAGTATGTTTCGATAAATCGTCTAAGTCCAGTCGTGCCTGGAACCGAGTCGTTCAGTCACGAGTATCGCGGCTAGTTCGCGCCTAGCCAATTCTCGAGCCCTAGTAGTCTCGAGTCTTGTTCGAGCCCTAGCCATGCTCATAGCCTTACTTAGAATATTTTCTAAGTATGAGATCATTTTTATCGAGCCTTCGATATCATTCCCTCGGCCTAAGTAACCCCGCACCGAGCTCGTGCAGGGGTCCTAATCATCGCGCCCAAGGGTCGCGTGCCTCGGCAAGCCACGAGTGCCCCAGTCATGGTTAGTAATGTGGCATAATTTTTCTAAGTATTTCGGGTTCCTTATTGTGCCACAAATTCAGCCCTAGCCAAGGGTTAGCCTCGGTCCAAGTGTATTCCGGCCCGGGACATGAGTCGCGCCCTAGAGCCGCACCCTAACCTCGCGCGAGTCAAGTATGGTGGCCCAAGTCATGGCCAAACACCTTTGGAATTTTCCTAAGTGTGGAGAACTCTTTTTCCAGCCCTAAGCATGTGGCATAATCGGCCCAAGTCTTGGCCATGTTTTTCCTAGTATTTTTCTAAGTGTTTTGAACACTTAAGTTCAGCCTAGCATGGGGATAATACTTGGGCCAAGTAATTCTCACGCGCAGCCCAGGACAGCAGTTCCCGCGCCCAGCTCGCGCCCAGGCCCCGTGCCGCGACAGCCCAGACAGCGCCCAGGGCCCAGCAGCGCCCAGGCCCAGCGCGGGCAGCGCACCAGCCCACTTCTTGGGCCCAATTCCATTAATTCCGGCCCACTTTCCTCATGACCCAAAGGTGGCGAGTAATTAGGACATAATAAGGGTTTAATTAAGCTTAATTAACCCTAATGAAGTTTAAGCCTTAAGCACTTTCAAGTGAGTCCAAATGTGGACATGTGCATAGAATATTTTAATGCATTTGTATTTGGATTTGTCCCCCACTTCATGGGAGCACGACCAGACCTGCCCTCCATCATATTTTTATTGCCTTGGTCAGTCAAGATACCCCTGCCAACCCTCCAAAATCCATGGAAGACCATTGCCCCTCTTTTCCATGCGCATGGGGTGCATAAGACCCATTTTCCTTGTCTCCCACTTTGCCTCATGGGACACTCCGCCCCCTCAGCTTATAAAATGGTCCCTCTTCAGCCATTTTGAGCTCTTGTCACTCCAAACACTTGAGTATATTCGGAGGTTGAGAGGAGAAACCGAGAGAAGGCACCAAGCCCCTACCGCACGCGAGAGCCCCGGGGAAGAGGAGTGCTCGTGTCCAGCTTGTTCCAGCCTAGTTATCTCGAAGCTTATCATTATCCAAGCTTAGTTTGGATTTTTCTAAGTCTCTTGAAGTTATCCTCCTCAGCCATTCAAGTCCCTAAGTCGAGGCTAGTCTCCTAGGCCATTCGCGAGCCCGAGCAAAGGCCATTAGCACCATTCGCGAGTTCGAGCAAGGTTAGCTCGTGACTTCTATTTTTCCTAGCTTAATCATGATAAAATAAGAATTATCATGTGTAGAAATGATGTCATGCATGTGAGATATAAGGAGATATGAATTTCTAATTATATAAGCCCTAAATTCGTAAGTTTACGTACATGCATGATATGGCCGAGATTAGTATCTTAAAAATCCTCAAAAATCATGAGTATGACTTGGTTAAAACAGTTTCATGCTTTGAGTTCATTTGTTCGGTCAATTAGTTAAGTGAAATCGAGCCATTTTCATCCCCGAACCTAAGTATATGTGCATGCATGTATTGACCAATGTTCTAGCCTCATTAGCCATGATTTTTGATGTATATCATTCGGCCCTAGGTCAATTTTGATGTTGAGCATGTTCATTTTTGTGCCCTAGGGTGGCCTCGTGCCTAATCGGCCCTATAAGCCTACCATCAAATCCAACCGGGGTCTCTCAGGGAATTTTTGCATTTTTGAGTTTATTATGTCATATTAGGTTGATTTGGTTCAGTAGTCCCCGGCAAAGTTGCCGGAAGTTCAGCAAAGGACCTGCTAGGGTCACCAGCCGTGCCAGTCGCGCGTGCCGTGCCTGTGCCGCGTCGCAGAGGCCAGGCCGTGCCTCTGTCCGTGCCCGCGTCTAGCGTACGCGAGGCACCGCACGCTCTAGTGCACGAGATAGCGCCCAGCAGCGCCTGTCCGTGCCAGCCCGCGAGGTCTCAGCGCCAGTCGCGCCAGAGCACCTCCGACAGCGCCCGGCAGCACTGTCCTAGTGTCATGCACGCGTGATCCCGAGCCAGTCGCTCGTACCACGCGGAGTAGACCTCGGGTCATGCCAGCAGCGCACCAGAGTGTCCAGTGTCGTGCCTTAGTGACCCCGAGTCAGGTCCAGAGGCCTCGGGACGTGCCCAGTAGCACGCCCGAGTAGTCAGTTGGCCCGGGACGTGCCCAGCAGCACGCACGCGTGCCCAGGGTCGCCCGGCAGCACCCTGACAGCCTTGTACCGAGGCCCGGTCGCACCCAACTCGTGCCCAGCGCCGTGCCATGGCCCCAGCAGGCCCGGCACGGGACCGAGCCCGGCCAGTTCGAGCAGCCCGTGACCACCCGGTCCAGTGTGAACCGGTGGTCCAACCCGATCCGGTTCAGCCCGACCCGGTTCAACCAGTTAGCGAACCGGCCGGTTTAGCCGGCGGTTCGAGTCTGTTTTGGTTCTTGATTTTCGGTCCGAGTCTTATTCCAAAATTTAAGTATTTTTCCGAGCCAAACCAGATCAGTTAAGCATATCAGTATAAATGTCCGGACTTAGAATTATTTCTGTGAACCCTTAGAGCGTTCCTTTATCTCCGGATGAGTAATCTAATAGAGTAGAGCATCCCAGCATATTATTGAGCATATGACGAGCATAGTACTTAGTATATTTGTTTGCTTATATTTTTATGTAGCTTGAGGAGTCAGCTACCAGCACAGCCGCACTTACACATTTTCAAAACCGATCAGGTGGGGACCTAGTCTGGGTTATACATTGAGTTTAATAGTCGTTATCACGTTCAGGTATGTATATGAGTTTTATCCACTTTGGGTTAAGGCCAAGTTTGTCTTCCCTAAGTTCTGGTGGTGGCCCAGTTTGCCCTAGTTATACCATCAGAGTGTGCACACGGTTACCGGCCAAAGTGTTCCGGGAGTTACCGGCCAGAGAGTTCCGGGAGTTATAGTTTACTTATATATACCAGTTTGTGATATCATTATTAATATTGCTGTTTACTTTAGAATGGGTTTTTATGGAGTACAAGTGGACCGTACTCACCCCCACTTTATATTTTCAGATGACAGGGTCGGCGGGCAGACGTGAGTCGAGCTGTGGTGGTGGTGGTCGTGAGTTCCGCACGAAAGTTGTTCCTGGGACATTTGTTTAAACTGTTGTGTAAACTATCATAACCACGTATTTCAGACTTCCGCTATGCTTGTGTTTATTTTCGAACATGCATAACTTTATTTCCAGGCTTAAATAATTTTACCCGGTTCGCCAGTACGAACGGGTTCAGACTAATATGCATGATTCGTAAAAATATAAACCTGATTTCTTTAAGTTTAAACCAGTCGTTAGACCTAGGTTAAAGAAACGGGTTTTTAAGCAGAAAAGTCCTTAGCAGCATCCCGAGGTAGTTTGCAAATGATTTCGAAAAATTTATAAGCGTTTTCGAAAGAGTTAAAATTTGCGAAAATTTGGCCCTAGTTAGCGGGGTGTTGCAGAGACTGCCTATCAATAGGCACCGTCGAAGGACATACAACTCACAACAACGGGAAAAACCGCTCGAAGGACATACAGCTCACAACGAGGGTTACATGGTTCACACGCATGCATTAATCACGCCATCCAACAAATGTAAATAATTTATGGCATAAACAATTTTTAAATAAAACCCACCTGGTCGCGAGTAGAAGATATCACAAAAGCACGTATAGGCTGCGAGCTCGACTTGTCAAGCACCTACATTAAGTCAAGATTCTACAATCAACATCTATCTTGACCTAAAAAGTAAAACACAATCATATTAGTCGAACTCGATTCGACTAAGTTGTTCGTGAAGTCCTGTGACGTTGGAACACTTAGACTCGACACTAAGACTCAACCAAATACGCATGGGAGTTTACATAATCTCAATCAAAGACTTACCAAGTCAAACAGACAAAGAAAAAGCATGCGAGTCGGTTTACAGTTTTTAACACAGAAACCTATATTTGATAATACTAGTTTTTAATCAAAAAATCTAATTGGTCAAGTTTCCGAATGAGTTAAACTTTGAATTTTTAACTAAAAATCTAACTCACAGAACCTAGAAAAACCACCAAGTTTCAGCCCTAAATTCAAAGTACACGATTTTATAAAATTCGACCAAATTTTCAGCAAAAACGAGCACCAATTTAAAACCTGACTTAATGAATGATTCAGCCTATGAAATTTTTATCCAAGGAACCTCAACATTAAATAACAGTTTGTAAAACTCTCATCTTTAAACACCTAACATGCGATTTTATAAAATTGTTACAACATTCAGCAGATTTCAAATTTTCAACAAAACTGAACCTAAATGAACTCTAAAAACTCCAATATTTTTACACCATGAAACATATTACAAAATAAGCATTTCAACAAAAAATCAGAATTTTTCAGCATCAGATCAATTTATCATAATTAAAACAGTTTTTGGCAGAATCAAAAAATAAATTATTTCCTTTAGCAAACCGAGTCCAAAAATGCTGAAAATTTTACACAACAAGCATATACCACAGAAAGACAACATACTAGAATTTCATAAGTTTTGAAGCACAACTCAATTTATTAAGCAATTAACATGATTCTTCCCACAAATCACTTTAATTAATAAATTAGCTACAGGCCATGAAAAATTATGAAACTTTTATACGAGCTGCACATTCATCAAAGGGTCTTACTCACAAAATTTCACTTCAATCCGAGCAGTATGCAATGTATTAGGAATTTATAAAATATTCAGCAGCTAGTTAGGTTTCGAAAAATCATAAACGACTCAATACTCGACCAATTCGTCCAAGGCCTTCGCCATAAGACCAAGAACTCAACAAGGTTCCATTTTCAACAGTCCTAAACACGAATTACGAGGTCTCACTCGATTTATCAAAATCGAGTAGATCGACTACATACAATCCACACATTGAACACATAAATCATATGCATATGTATAAACTCGCAAACACGCTCAACATCTCGAATAAACGCATAACATAAACGATACATATGATTTATCGAGACGGGTTTCGAGCCTTGTACCGTTCTCGGGAATCGTTCAAAAAATGGGACGGGAGACTCGAACGGCAACGCGTGGCTCGCGAGGAGAGGACGACGTCTCGTGGTCGACGGAAGCAGAGGTGCTGAGCAGCGTTGATGATGCTGTCGGAGGTTGCTGTGCATGAGGATGAACTCGCCGGAGGTGGTTTGGTCTCCAGAAATTCTGGTGCTCGTCTCGCGTGGTGATCTGTGGCGAGGAAGAAGGGGTGCGACGGTGATGCTTGAGATCGATGGGTTAAGGTGAATTGATCAACTATTGAGGTGCGGAAAAGTTCAAATTTGAGGGTCTGCAATCGAGTAATTGAGACGTCAGAAAAATATGTTCTGATGAAAGGCTCTCAATTTTGAGGGTTTGCGGCGTCTTGATTAGGGATAAATAGAATGGCATGGAAAGAGTCTTAGTGGGCCTGAAAAATCTGATTCAAATGCTGGGAAAGGGACGGATAAATAAGCTTAAAGGGCCGAGAATTTTGAAATGTTTTGGGCCAAAAACAACTAAGCTTATAAGCGCTGAAATACAAGCTCAAATTCAGTCTCGATAAATTTTAAGAATCGAGAATAAATGAAATTGACGAAGCCGGAACGGACTGAAAAGGCTACGACTACTAACTGAATAAACGAAATAAAAAAAATCGAATAACTAACGAATATTCGATAATTCGAATATTTTAAAGAGACATTAACATCTAAACAAAATATTTCTCTCTTAACGGATTAAACAGACACTAACGTCTAAATAAATCCGAAGAACTTGACGAGCTTAGAATAATTAAATGCAGCAAACTGTATAAATAAAATAAATAATCAGAAAAATCCTTAATTTGAACGGGGCATTACAGTCTACCCATCTTACAAAGAATTCCATCCTCGGAATTTGACCTATACGAAGTATACATAGTCTCCAATCGAGACTCGAGACATTGCCCAAAATGATGCGAGACCTATATCTCGCCATCTCGAGAGCATCTTGCATATGGCAAAGGAAACTAATCGACAAGCCTCACATATCGAGAGTTGTTGATTAGGGAATTCATACAACGGTTACAAAGGTCAACACTCATGACAAAGAATACTGGTTTACCGACCCAAAAAAACATAGTCGGTTTGGATTTTAATGCACTGTCACCCGAGAGATGATACACACACTGGCGCTGCATAAGCGGGTTGCTGGGACGCATGCGTGCACCTGTTCGGAGACCAGTTGCAAGGTCAAGGTTTGGCTGTACACACTGGCCTGGGGAGTTCCTGCATTTAGTGATGGCGGCGGCAGCTCTCGTGCGAGTCAACGGTTGGCCACTGCAGTTGGCCTCACGTCTCTCAACACGGGCGTGCGGGCTCGGCCACCACTTCGCGTGGCTACACCCATCCAGGTTCGGCATTCAGTTCAAGGTACATACCAGAAATTTAAATTTCTGGGTCCATAGATTCCTAGATACTCAGATGGGAAAGGTTTCCCTACAAGACTTCTCATGCTACAACAGTTTAAGCAATACTGTTGAGCTACAGTTTTCCATAGAAATCGATCATTGGCATCACTGGCCGAAAAAATCTTAACATCGGCGGACATTGCCAAACATTAGAATGGTTAGCTCGCTTGACCCTTCCGACTAACAATGTCGGCCGTCACGACAGCTTTTACTCAGGTAGCTAATCGTGCCGGCGGTCCTAAACGAGATCGACCACATATATAGCTTATAACTTCCACACTTCGAGATCTAGCGTAAAGCTTCTCTCGCAAGTGTTTCCAGCTAACATTATAATACTTAACAGATTAAGTCACATAGGGCACATATACATGAAAATTTAGGAAATGCTAATTTTTGAAATTCACAACTCATTTTGGAAACCTAAACATGAACTTGCACCAATTTTCAGCATGCGTGATGAATTTAAAATGTATGTAGCTTCCAGTCTACAAATCATATCATGATGAAACAACTTGGAAGATATCCCTAACTCATAACTCTATCACTTTCATGAAGAACACTCAGGTAGATAAAGTCTTTTAAAGGGACATAATGCAGCAAACATCCAAAATATAGGTGCAGTGGATAAATGAAGATATACATCTTGACAGGTTCTCTGTTTATGCACAATAACCGAAACTACAAACATGATATTACTGAAATTCAAAAACCCCAAGGTAGCTAACTTAATTATCTACAACTTCTCTGAAGACCCAATTGGTAAATTATAACATTATCAACGATTTTGAATATAAAATATTTAGTTTGAAAAAACAGCCAGAGAACAATTTTTCGAAAATACAGCACCTTAGTAAAACGGCAACAACTCAAGCTACACAACTCCAATTCATAAAAACTCAAAACCTAAAGAATCTAAACATATAAATAGAAAAATTTTATGAAGATTATTTTTTCATATAATCACGTTTAGGTCATCAAAACAGAGCGCACATTCAATATTTAAACACAAACCAGTTTTCGTAAAAACTGGTTCTACATCCCACTTAGAAAAATCATATAAAATCAAATGGAACTCCAAATTGCATAATTCTAATTTCTACAGGCAGATTTCATCATATACTACATTTTTCAAGAAGAATGCAGTTTCATACAGGCACGTTAGGATCATCAAAAACAGCCATGAACTAAGGTCAAAGTTTCTGCCCGAATTTATAAAAACTGCATGCTTGTCAAACTTTGAAAATTCATATAAAATCCATTTCAACTCCAAATCACGAAATTCCAAAACTCACTGAAACCTAACTCAGAGCATTACGAAACTTGTGAAGAACACTTGTCCAAGAAACAGCTTCTTGGTCGACAAAAAAAAAAAAAACAAAATAAAAACAGAGCACAACTGAAGTAGCAATATCGCATGTCATACCTAAAACAACATTTAACGTCATGCTTCGAGCTAACATGAATTCACTCTTGCTAAGACGCAAGAGACATCATCAAACATACAATACCAAGGGTTGAATAGAGGACATAAACATCCATAATACTGGCAGCCTATAAAACATCGACTCATCTCATAATTTTCGAAACCTGGCAAAGGTCCGAAGAGAGCAAATGCATTCCTGGTTCTAATTGACTGAGTCCTCACTTGAAGACATTGAAAAGAATTATATAGCAAGGGAAACTGCTATGGGCATAACTTATCTCGATAACAACATACTGAAACTGTCAACGAGAAATCTCTAGAGTCCGAACTTAACTCTATATCACTAGAGTTCAAATTAAAACCAAGGTGGATAGATCCTAAGCCCCAAATCATATCATAGCATTTTATCTCAATTATCAGGCAACACTTAAGCAATTTCAAATTCACTTATGAAACTCATACCTGAGTTGGCGCGGCACGACGAGCGAGTGGTCTTATATTACATTATATTATGCAAATATTTCACAAAGTTCACATAATTCAAACATACCAGTCTACAGAAGCGCAGACTGGCTCTGATACCAAAACTGTAAACCCCCCACTTTGATTTTATAAATAATCCATAGCTTATTCAAAAAAATCAAGTTAACATTTTTAAAGTTCATTTTCTAAATTATCATTAACAGGACATTATCTTATTTCAAGTCATAATTGAAACATCACGGGAATTCATTACCCGGTTTTCACATGGACCTCATTGTCCCCAAAACATAAAATTTCACATGATATTCAAAATAACATAGCATCATGAATATCCAAACATAGTTCATCAATACCAACCAAATAACAAACCCAGTTTCCAACATTTTTAAACGTCATAGTTCTAAAAAAGAAATAACATGTTCATAACCCAATCAATTCAAGTTCATAAATCAAGGTCACCTTATTCATAATAAAGCGGAAGCAAATTTAAACATAACTATGACCATCCACTCGTCATCCTGCCGTCGTACCCGCCTTACTTAACCTGAAACATTAATTTCAGGTGGGGATGAGCACAGTTGGAAATCGTAGTGCTCACCACTATACAATAAATCATATACAATAACAGTTAGGCATGGTTGCAGCATGAACACGAATCAATCAATTATCACATCTCCTAATCATACATTTTTACTCATGTGCACATCTATCATTAGCCATTGAAGGACATACAACTCACAACAATGGAAGTAAAATACTGAAGGACATACAGCTCACATCGGCCTTGCATATCATTAGGCTAGGGAGACTGCCTATCAATAGGCCCCGTCGAACAACGACGGGGACAACCGCTCAAAGGACATACAGCTCACAACGAGGGTGCATGCATTAATCACGCCATTCAACAAATGTAAATAATTCATGGCATAAACAATTTTTAAATAAAACCCACCTGGTAGCGAGTAGAAGATATCACAAAAGCACGTATAGGCTGCGAGCTCGAATCGTCAAGCACCTACATTAAGTCAAGATGCTACAATCAACATCTATCTTGACCTAAAAAGTAAAACACAATCATACTTAGTCGAATCGATTCGACTAAGTTGTTCGTAAAGTCCTGTGGACGTTAGAACACTTAGACTCGACACTAAGACTCAACTAAATACGCATGGGAGTTCACATAATCTCAATCAAAGACTTACCAAGTTAAACAGACAAAGAAAAAGCATGCGAGTCGTTTTACAGTTTTTAACACAGAAACCTATATTTGAAAATACTAGTTTTTAATCACAAAATCTAGTTGGTCAGGTTTCCGAATGAGTTAAACTCTAAAATTTTAAAAAAAAAATCAAACTCACAGAACCTAGAAAAACCACCAAGTTTCAGACCCAAATTCAATGTACACGATTTTATAAAATTCGAGCAAGTTTTCAGCAAAATGAGCACCAATTTAAAACCTGACCCAATGAATGATTCGGCCTCTGAAATATTTATCCAAGGAACCAAAGCATGTGAATAACAGTGTGTAAAAATCTCAGCTTTAAACACTTAACATACGATTTAATAAAATTGTTACAACATTCAGCTGATTTTGAATTTTCAACAGAACTAAACCTAAATGAACTCTAAAAATTCCAATATTCTTACAGCATGAAAAAAATTACAAAATAAGAATTTAAACCAAAAATAAGAATTTTTCAGCATCAGATCAATTTATCATAATTTAAACAGTTTTCGACAGAATCACAAAATAAATTATTTCCTTTAGCATACCAAATCCAAAAATTCTGAAAATTTTACACACCAAGCATATACCCCAGATAAACAAAATACTTGAATTTAATAAAACTTAAAGCACAACTCAATTTATTAAGCAATTAACACGGTTCTGTCCAGAAATCACTTTAATTAATTAAATTAGCTACAAGACATGAAAAATTATGAAGTTTTTAACACAAGCTGCACATTTATGAGAGGGTCTTACTCACAAATTTTCACTTCAATCCGAGCAGTATGCAATTTATTAGGAATTTATCAAATATTCAGCAGCTAGTTAGGTTTCGAAAAATCATAAACGACTCAATACTCAACCAATTCGTCCAAGGCCTTCGCCATAAGACCAAGAACTCAACAAGGTTCCATTTTCCACAGTCCTAAACACGAATTACGAGGTCTCACTTGATTTATCAAAATCGAGTAGATCGACTACATACAATCCACACATTGAACACATTAATCATAGGCATATGTATATACTCGCAAACACGCTCAACATCTCGAATACACGCATAACATAAACGATACAAATGATTTATCGAGACGGAGTTCGAGCCTTGTACCGTTCTCGGGAATCGTTCGAAAAACGGGACGGGAGACGCGAACGGCAACGCGTGGCTCGCGAGGAGAGGACGGCGATTCGTGGTCGACAGAAGCAGAGGTGCTGAGCAGCGTTGATGATGCTGTCGGAGGTTGCTGTGCGTGAGGCTGAACTCGCCGGAGGTGGTTTGGTCGCCTGAAATTCTGGTGCTCGTCTCGCGTGGTGGTCTGTGGTGAGGAAGAAGGGGTGTGACGGTGATGCTTGAGATCGATGGGTTAAGGTGAATTGATCAACTATTGAGGTGCAAAAAATTTCAGATTTGAGGGTCTGCGATCGAGTTATCGAGACGTCAGAAAAATATGTTGTGATGAAAGGCTCTCAATTTTGAGGGTTTGCGGCGTCTTGATTAGGGAGAAATAGAATGGCATGGAAAGAGTCTTAATGGGCCTGAAAAATCTGATCCAAATGCTGGGAAAGGGACCGGATAAATAAGCTTAAAGGGCCGAGAATTTTGAAATGTTTTGGGCCGAAAACAACTAAACTTATAAGGGCTGAAATATGAGCTCAAATTTGGTCTCGATAAATTTTAAGAATCGAGAATAAATGAAACTGACGAAGCCGGAACGGACTGAAAAGGCTACGACTACTAACTGAATAAACAAAATAAAAAAAGAATCGAATAACTAACGAATATTCGATAATTCGAATATTTTAAATAGACATTAACGTCTAAACAAAATATTTCTCTCTTAACGGATTAAATAGACACTAACGTCTAAATAAATCTGAAGAACTTGTCGAGCTTAGAATAATTAAAGGCAGCTAACTACATAAATAAAAGAAATAATCAGAAAAATCCTTAATTTGAACGGGGCATTACATCGTAGCTGTTCCCCGTTGGCTACTCTCACATGAAACGGCTACACTATAGTTGCCGACAACTTCAACTCGTCAGATAATATGGCGTTAGTAAAATTGTGGGATGACCCAGTATCTACTAACACTTCGATTAATCGTCCTCGAACTGTAGCAGATAACTTAGTGGTTCTCGGCCCATGCATCCCCGATATTGTATTGACCGAAATCTCCAAGTCCTCATTGACATGGCACCTTGATTCATTCTCCTCGGGCTCTTCCTCGTTGTCTTCGATGGCGTACAACTGTTTCTTGCACCGATGACCTGACGCAAATTTTTCATTGCATAAAAAGCATAGCTTCTTACTTATCCAGTGCTGCCTCTCCTCTTCGACATTCGTTCCTTGCTCTTCGTCACTAATATTTCCAGCCTTGGGCGTGCTGTCCGCGTAACTTTGCTGGTCTGTGTGCGGCTTGCTGTCGCGAGCGTATGAGCGGCCAACCTCTTGCATGACTTTCTAGGCGTTCGAACTCCCTTTGGTAGTCACTTAGGCTGCCTGTTTGCCTAATTCGTGTCAAGGCGTCTTCAAAATCATAATACTCAGATGACCCAAACCACGTATTCGCCTCTTCATAAACATGCAAGATCCATTGCCACCACGTATTCGCCTCTTCATAAAGATAATATGTGTCGTACCTTACGCGTTCAACCTTTGGAATCTTGTTGAGGTCAAAATATTGAGTAGCTCGACTCAACCATGCGTCTGGATCCTTTCCCTTGAACGCGGAAAGAACAAGCTTTGGTTTTTTTGAACCTCCGCTCCCTATGTCGACATGAATTTCTAGACCCTCGTGATTGGTGGTCCATCTTTCCTTGATCCTCGTTGTCCTCGGCTTCTGAAGGTGAGAATCCTACGAAGATGACTAGGACTTCGATTTTCTCTATTGTTGTTACTCACGTTGTGTAAGCTCTGGAACCTCCGCGACTAAGGATTGAATTGATTCCGATAGTGATTGCTCGAGCTTCACCAGTTGGTGGTTTGTGGCGTGTTGATTATCTTGCATGGTCTTCATGTACGCCTTCAAGGGTTGCACGTCTTTGATTATGGGATTCAACCCCATCTCCAACTTCCCGATCCTTTCTTTATGCGTATTCGTCAAGTTTTCTTCCTCTTTTTTTATTATTTTTTTTCTCACCATTTTTCCTTTTTCTTAACCCACGAATCTGAACCTAAACTAATAATATAACTATTTTTTAATATTCAGGCAAAAAGCACCAATGATGAGGATTGCGCATTTTTCTAACTCGTTTTTCTCGAATCTCGCACCGACACCTTGATTTCTAAGCGATACGTTGCTAATATGTGCACCGACGCGATCGTACTTTACGGTGTTGTGATGAAACCCGAATGTTGGTCCTATTTTTATCACGATTTGTATGTAAAGCTCACAAGAATCCTAACACATGAGATTGGTGATCGAATATATCGGTTTTCTTATTTCTTTAAACTTGAACGAATATGAAAACAAGAACTAGGAGCAAGTATTTAAGAGCCTAAACTAATTCGAAACTTATGAGAAGAACTAATCATAAGTGAAATATAATTCTAAACTAAGGAAAATAAATCTAAGAAATCTCAATTATAAATAAACTCTTAAACAATCTAGGAATATAAACCAATATCTAATTATTAAGTCCTAAAAATAGTCCAATCCCCTTGAAGAAGATTCTTATGCATTCTAGATGGTTATCGGTCACTTGGCATGCAAGAAACCTCATTCAGCCGTCGAGTTGCGTGCACGCACGCTAGTCGTGCGAGATTGCTGGTGGCATCCCGCGCGTCCGCTATCTGCTAGCGTGTCCTCGCACGCCCGTCAGTCTTGGCATGCTTCTCTCGTGCGGTTGTTGTACGTGCGTCCGTCCAGGCGCCCAAAGCTCTCGGTCCCCAGCGCAATGCTTGCGAGACCTGCGACTTCCTAGTGCGATGTCAGGTCTCGTCCGCACTTCGCCCGCGTGTTCGCAACCCTGCTTGGTCTCGTCTTCGGGTCGCATGCTGCTACTCGTGCAGTCCAGTGTTGCCCTAGCATTGTCTTGCGCGGCTTTGGTGGGCTTGCTGAGTCTACTTAGTCCGTTATGCAGTCTTCCCTGTGCGGGCTCGTCTTGCCTGGTCATGAGCGTTCGTGGGCGCGAAACCCACATTTTTATTGACCCCTGCAGACGCATTGAAGGTCACCAGAGCTCCGAGTCAGTAGGAGTACGTGGAGATTGCGTGTTCAACCGACAATTTGTACATCATATCTGTGGATGATTTATTAAAAAAAAAAAACTTGAAAAATAAGTGGACAAAAAAAAAGGAGT
>BKCP01004672.1:409044-444905 GCA_008636005.1 Striga asiatica | reverse complement strand
AAAAAAAAAAAAAAAACTTTTAACAATCAATCGATTCGGAGAAAAGGTTAGTTGTTATTTTAATGTAATGTAATTATATTTTTTTTTTGTTTATGAATGTGTAAGAAATATTTGTTGGTTTTGATGAGTATAGTTTAGAAAAGATTTATTGTTGATTTAATATTTGTGTTAAATGATTTTACATTGTTCTTGGATGATGGGTTTTGGTGTATGTTGAGAATTTATCGGAAAATTGGATGATTTGTATTGTATGGTTGGATTATGAGAATTAGGGTTTTGGAGAGTTATTTTATAAAAGAATTGGTGATTTTTTTTTTGTTATTGTAGTACTAATTGGAAATATTTATCTTGATTTGAGTAAAAAAATCATTGAATATTTAATTTTTTTTTTGTTGGGGATGATAAAAGAATAATTGAATTTTTTGAAAAATTATGTGTTGTTGTAACTGGGAAGAATTGAAAGTGTATTATATGTTATTGATGGATTATGAGTGTTAGGGTTTCTGAGGATTATTTGATAAAAGAATTTGTGATTTTATTTTTAATGTTGTAGTATTAATTGAAATTTTAATTTTAGTAAAAATAATTTTGAATTTTATTTTTTGGTTGTGGGAATGATAAAAGAATAATTGAATTTTTTGGGTGTTGGGTTAGAAAGTGTGTGTTGTTGTAATTGGGAAGAATTGAAAGTGTTTTTTGCAACAGGTATAAATGGCGTCTACCAGACCATACTTTGTCAATGTGTATTGGAATCATTCCAAGGAGTTGTTATGTGATTTTTCATATTTTAAAATCTCTCCGGATGGTTCATTTAGCATTGGGGAGAAGATATCATTTGAACAATTGGTAGATATGCTTTATGAAAATTTTGGGTTTCGCCAAAATGGTTGGATAATTGAGGAGATTAGTTTACTGACTAACCAACCCGATGGGTCGTGGAATATTGGAAACCTGAATACTGATAGTGCTCTTCACTGGATATATTATTTTCCTCCTTTCTCCTATGTGTATTTGCATTTAGAGTTGAAGCAGGTTACGCAGGCACCTACAGAGGTTACGCAGTTTGAGGATGTTGCCCCTTTTTACGGGGGAGTGGCTGATGTTGAGGGTATGTCCACTTCGCATGTTTGTAATTTTAGCGAAGGGACAAGCTCAACAATTAGAGAATGCGATAATGAGGAAGAAAGTGATGATGATTTCATTCCTGGTGAAGACGATTTCACAGATGATACCTCGGAAACGGAATCGGATAGATCAATAAACGAGGAGAGTGAACCAGAATTTATTGAAGAACACCCATTTCCTAGTAGCGGTCAGCACGTGTATCGCGAGATGGGTGAGTGGGACCCGTCGTGTGTAGACCGAGATGAGCATGCTTTGCTACGTTGGAATGGAAATGTTGAGACTATCCGTTTGGATACTGTTTTTCGGTCCAAGGAAGAAGCACACATGGGTATCATGAATTGAAACGTTAGTAGGTTGAGGGAGGTTAAGACAACATATTCGAATAAGAAATCATTCAAGGTGGTGTGCAAATCTAACGAAGATCAACCTTGTCCGTGGAGCTCGGGTGACGCTCTGCACACGGGTTCATGAACTGTGGAAAGTAATGGAATGGACTGAGAGGCACAGTTGTATGCAAGAAGTCGAAAAAAGTGACCACAGAAATGTAACCGCCACAATGATTTCAAATCTTGTCATGACCAAGATTCAATAGAAACTCGACTACAGTGTTAGCCTGATCCAGAAGGATGTTAAAAAATGTTGGAAAGTCGATGTGAGCTATAAGAAGTCATGGCACGGAAAGAAAAAAGCCATCGGTCGTTTGTATGACACTTGGAAATCGAACTTCGCACAACTCCCTCAGTAAGAAAAAATTTATTACAAATGTACGTGTTATTTGTCACTATGTTTATGTATTGACGATTACGTTTTGTAACGTGCAGGTTTTTTGCGGCGCTTCAAATAGCGAATCCCACTACAGTTGTACAGTGGGAATGGCAGGGTGGGGAAATGGCGGCCCACTATCAGCACAGAGAATTCAAATTTGTTTTCTGGGCATTTGGTCCCGCCATTCACACCTTCCAGAGATGCCCGCCGGTAATTAGCATGGACAACACACATTTGCGTGGCTCGTACAAGGGGAAGTTGCTTGTGGCCGTTGCACAAACTGGGAATAAGCGGCTATTGCCAATCGCCTATGCGATTGTGGATGAAGAGAGCTGTTGTAGTTATTTTTATCGGAGTTAAATCGAAAGATTCGAACACAGGATCGTATCTCAAGGAAGGTCAGCCGGATTATTTGTACGGATATTCAATCACACTAAAAAGAAAATAAATTCCTAAACACTCTAATTCAATGATTTTGGTTTTCAATTATCAACTAATAATTCTTAAACAATGCAAATAAACAATTATCAATACTTAAAACGAGTTTCTTCTACGTACGAAGGCTAGGGAAACAGGGATGATTATACTCAAATAAAATTCAAACACCAAGCAAAAATCGTTCGGCAAAATGATTCACTCAACCTACACATCTAGAAATTATTCCTGAATAACTTCTCGTAACAAGAGGAAAAATATAGACAACAAATCAAACCAATCAATTGACACGTAGGCAATACAATTACGAACAAGCCTACTCTAGTCGAGCCTAGATCGACTGACTTCTCCCCTTTCGGTTCTACAAGTCAATTAATTAGATCAGAATGGTGATCATGCATCTAACCCTAGGTTTAAATCAACTCGAAAATATTGAACGAAATTCACAAGCAAGATAAGCACACGAGTACGAGTAATCACCCCTATCCCTAGCTTAAGAATTTAGCCACTCATGCCAAGATGAACACAAGACATAGTATAAAGCAAATACTCCAAACTCATAATCAAAATGACAAGAAAGCTTACGATAAATAAAAGTCAAGTGTTGAATCTCAAGCACAATCCAAATCCACAATAAAATTCCTTGGGTGTCACTCCCAAAATATCAAAATAAGCCAAAGATAAAAGAAACAAGTTTTTCGTCTGATAAAACGAGAGAAAAATGAAAAGTGCAAAATGAATCCTATGCCCTAGCCCGATCCTCCTAAATAGGAATAACATTTCGAAATTTAAAAGTCCCGGCGCCGCGGCGCGACGTGATGATGTGACAGAAGTCGTGGTCTTCGATCACGGCGTGAAGGAGCTGAATTGCCGCGGTGCTAGGCATGTCACGGCGTGGCAGCTGGGGAAGCTCAACTTCTCTGTACGCCCGTGGAGACCGTCACGGCGTGGCTATCAGCGTGGGAGAGCGGAAGTCCACGGTGCGTCACCTTCCTCGGCGTGGGAGAGCGGAAGTCCACGGCGCGTCACCCTCCTCGGCGTGGCAGCTGGAGAAGAATCGTCTGAAGGCCCGTTAGGGGCTCCGCGTGTGTGGTCGCGCCATGAAAGGAGTGAAGTGCCGCGGTGCGCCGCGGCAACTGGGAAGGCTCGATAGTGCATGTGCTTTATAAAACCGGGACAGCTCGACTTGGTAAACTTCGAACACTTAGTCAAAGATTTGAACCTGCACACCTCCAAAAACAAGAATAACACCCGAAAACAGAGGAAACAACCGAATATACAAAAATAACGAAATAATAGAAAGACATCACACAAACGACTCGAGGACCGGAAATCTTATCGAAAAACCTAAACCGGGGGCTAAAAACCTAAAAACCAACAAGCAAAAAGATAACAAAAATGGGACAAACAACTCCCCCACACTAAAACCTTTGTTCGTCCCGAACAAAAAAAAAAAGAAAGGAAAAGAAAAGAAAAACAAAACAAACGAGCAACGACAACGGTTCAAGCAAGACTATTCTCAAATCAATCAATCAAGTCAAGAAGAATTCAAATGATCACAAGAGCACACCTCAACTATTAACTTGGCTATTTTGAAGGACACAAACTCTCGAATACAAAAGTATATCATATGTGCCTCACTCAATTTCTTTCTCAAATATCAGCTGGGTACACTAAAATTGGTCATCAGTCGAATCAATCATAAATTTACCTATCATCTAACTTTGACTCTAAAATAATCAAATTCGTGAAACAATGAATCAAGAAGACTTTAAGGGACGTAACATAGGCTCTTTGGATCGGGTAGGATAATATAGGCTAACTGGCTAAAATAAAAAAAATCAAATCAACTCAATCAGATAACCATAATCATGAACTGTTTCGGTTGCTGACACCAACCGGTTCCTCCCACTACTCCAAAACCAACATACTTCCCAAATTATTCACCATATCTCTCTTTTTTTTTCTTTTTTATGCGAGAACCTTTGGACATTTTAATAATCCATTTGGTTTCTCTCTTTTTCTCTTTCTTTTTTATTTTGTGAGAACCTTCGGACATTTTATGTAATCCATTCGGTTTCTCTTTTTTTCTATCAAATTATATATATACAAATACGAATCACCTCCAATTCTACACTTGCAACTCCACAATATCATCGTCACGAGGTGTTAAAAGAAAGAAAATCAATAAGGCTCAAAGGGGGTGACTAGCGAAATTATTTTCAGAAAAATAAAAGGGAAAGGAAATACAAAGAATGCCTCAACCATATTCACGTTCATAAATCCAATTATTTCATTTCTAAGTAGACTCAAGGAAAATTCTAATTGACAACGATTCTGACCAATAACTCACAAGAAAAGAAATGAAGTGGATCAAACCTCACAAGGTGAAATAAATGTCGACAAAACAACCAAGCCAATTCATCAAAATGTGCCACTCATTCTCATCATCACAACTTCTTCACCCAATCAATCAATCATTAACCATTCTTACAATACACCAAAGTTCAAGCTCAGAAAGACACAAGCAAAGAATCCTACAAACTAGACTGGCCCACAAAGAAAGAGAAACGAAAATAAAAGCAATCCTAAAAGAAAACTAGACCTAGTCAACCACATAGTAACGTAAGCACGTAAAACTCCCCCACACTTAAAATCAGACAATGTCTCCATTGTCGATTCGCGGTGAAGGCGAATTAAACCATATAATTAACCGACAAGCAAAGAAGCTATACAAAATAAAAGAGGAAGAGAAAGAAAAACGTACAAGGCACAGTGATAAGTCACTGTGTGTCCGGGTGTTGTGGTGGAGGTAAGGCAGGTTGACCGGACCCCGAGTTCTATCGGGTGTCCCACTGTTGAAACTGATCGTCCCATTGTTTCCATTTGGCGTACTGCTTGGCTTCCCAACTGTCCCAACAGGCCTCATGCTTCTCCTGCTGCTCATTCAAAATACGGCTTCACTCTTCGACCATTCACCACACATAATTCATGGTTCGCCGGATTGCAAAGTCGAACGGCTCCAAGAGATAGAACTTCATCGATGACATAAGGTCCGCTCCACCGAGACTTGAACTTTCCCGGAAATAGACGAAGACAGGAATTATATATGAGGACTTTCATGCCGGGCACAATGTTTTTTCGAACAATGGAGGCATCGTGGAGTTTCTTGACTTTGTCCTTGTAGATCTTCGATTTCTCGTATGCCTTGTTCCTCCACTCTTCAAGTTCTGAGAGTTGCAGCACCCTCTCCTTTCCGGCTGCATCCAAGTCAAAGTTCACCTTCTTGATAGCCCAAAATGCCTTGTGCTCAATTTCCACTGGAAGATGGCAAGATTTTCCATAAACAACCCGAAACGAGCTCATTCATATGACTCCTTTATACGCTGTCCGTTGGGCCCATAATGCATCGTCAAGTCGATTAGACCAATCCTTCCTAGACGAGTTCACCGTTTTCTTACGTATGGTCTTTATCTTCTTGTTGCTCGTCTCTGCCTGGCCCGACATTTGTGGATGATATGAGGTAGCCACTTTATGTGAGATGCCATATTTCTTCATGAGCTTTTCAAAAATTCGGTTGCAAAAGTGTTTGCCCCCATCACTCACAATGGCCCTTGGGAAACCAAACCTGCTCAAGATATGACCTCGCAAAAACTTGATAACCACGTTAGCATCACACGTCCTTGTGGGGATAGCCTCGACCCACTTGGACACGTAATCCACGGCAAGTAAAATATATTCAAAGCCAAAAGATTTAGGAAAGGGTCCCATAAAGTCAATGCCCCATACATCAAAAATTTCAACTTGCAGATTGTTAACCAGAGGCATCTCATTCCTAGAACCAATATTCCCAATTCTTTGACAGCGGTCACAAGATTTGCAGAAGTTATGAGCATCTTTAAAGAGAGTAGGCAAAAATAAACCTGATTGTAGAATTTTGAAGGCGGTTTTCCTTCCTCCAAAATGGCCTCCACATTGGAACTCGTGGCAAAAAGCGAGAACATCTGCTTGTTCTTATTCGGGTACTCACCTCCGAAGGGTTTCATCTTTCCCCACCTTGAAAAGGAATGGGTCCTCCCAGAAATAACTTCTGCACATCAGAACAAAGCGTTTCCTCTCTTGGGAAGAGAGGTTAGACAACAATATCCCACACGACAAGTAGTTCACAATGTCTGCATACCAAGGAATAGTAGTCACTTCATTGACATGCTCATAAGGAAAATTATCATTTATACGAATACGTTCATGCAATGTGAGTGAAGAATCAGAAGGAACAATGAGAGACAAGTGATCAGCAACAACATTCTCACAACCTTTTCTATCACGAATTTCTACATCGAACTCTTGCAACAATAAAATCCACCGAATGAGTCTAGGTTCCGATTGAGTCTTACTCAAGAGATACCTAAGAGCCGCATGATCAGAATGAACAATTACTTTAGATCCCAAAATGTGAGATCTAATTTTTTCAAGATAAAATATCACGGCCAAAAGCTCTTTTTCGGTGGTGGTATAGTTCAGTTGGGCACCGTTTAAGGTCAAACTAGCATAATAAATTATTGACCCAAGATGGCTCCAACAGCAAGGTTCGATGCATCACACATAATCTCAAAGGCAAAGACCAATTAGAGGCAATAACAATGGGTGCAGTCACAAGCTTATTTTTCAATTTATCAAAGGCTTCTACACATGCCTTATCAAACACAAATGGCACATCATTGGGAAGCAAGTGACACAAAGGCTGGCTAATTTTCAAAAAATCCATAATAAACCTCCTATAAAAACCAGCATGACCCAAAAAGCTTCTAACTCCTATCACATTCACAAGAGGGGGAAGTTTTTCAATAACATCAATCTTTGCCTTATCAACCTCAATACCACGATTAGACACCACATGGCCTAACACAACCCCAATAGTCACCATAAAATGACTCTTCTCCCAACTCAAGGTCAAATTAGATTCAATACATCTTTCAAGCACACGAGATAAGTTATGGAGACAATCAGAAAATGAAGTACCAAAAATAGAGAAGTCATCCATAAATATCTGTAGGCAATCCTCAAGCATATCGGAGAAAAAGGAGAACATGCACCTTTGGAAGGTCCCGAGTGCATTGCATAGGCCGTATGGCATCCGTCTGAACACAAATGTGCCGAATGGGCACGTGAAGGTCGTCTAAGGCTGGTCTTCGGGCGCTATGGCTACTTGGTAGTAGCCGGAGAGTCCATCTAGGAAGCAGTAGAACTAATGGCCCGAGAGACGGTCGAGAATCTGATCGATGAAGAGCAACGGGAAGTGATCCTTCTTTGTCACGGCATTGAGGCGCCGATAGTCTATACACATTCTCCACCCGGTAGTGATTCGGGTAGGGACCATCTCCTTCTTCTCATTCTCGATGACCGTGATGCCTCCTTTCTTTGGCACCACATGGATCGGGCTGAACCATTCGCTGTCTCCCACTAGATAAATGAGCCCTTCTGAATAGAGCTTGAGCACCTCCTTCTTCACCACTTCCATCATATTCGAGTTGAGCCGCCGCTGGCTATCCCGAAATGGCTTGGCACCTTTTTCTAAGATGATCTGGTGCATGCATGTGGAGGGTCTGATGCCTTTTATGTCTCCGAGGCTCCACCCAATGGCCTTCTAATTCTTTTTTAGCACCTCAATTAGCTCATTCTCCTCGTCCCGGTTAAGCTCGGCAAAGATGATGACCGGCTTTTGCTTCTCGTCGTCAAGGAAGACATACATGAGATGACGGGGTAGTTCCTTAAGCTCTGATGTGGGTTGAGTCGGCGTGTGGTGCTCGTCGGCTACAAGGAGTTCAACGGTTGGCTCTTCTTCATTGTCAAAGTCAGGTATGGACTCTCCTCCAACTCTCGCACAGTCATCTCACCAACAAGTGGGTTGGTTACATCAACAAAGGCGCACTCCTCCATGAAGTGCACTGAGGAGGAGGATATAGCTTCTCGAACAGAGATGGATACTGACTTGCCCAGGACCGTCATATTCAATGTCCCGTTCTTGACATCAATTAGGGTGTTGGTGGTAGCCATAAACGGTCTGTCGAGAAGGATTGTGTGATCTTTTCTGTTCTCCTGCACGTCTCCCACGTCTAGAACTACGAAGTCCACCGGGACGATAAGTTTCCCAACACGAACAAGGACATCTTCCACTACCCCTTTAGAGTATCTGATAGAACGGTCTGCGAGGTGAAGGCACATGCGGGTTGGCCTCAAGTCTCCTAGGTCGAGCCGCTGAAAGATAGAGAACGACATGAGGTTGATCCCTGCCCCAAGGTCCAACATCCTCGAAGCTTCTTTCCGTTTCCGAGGGCTATTTGAATCACGAATCCCCTGGGATCTCGTTCCTTCTTCGGAAGATCATGCTGCATAGCACTTGCTGCCTCGTAGAAGACAACTTTCTCTCCATCTCCGAATTTTCTCTTCTTGGTCACTAAGTCTTTGAAAAACTTCACGTAGGAAGGCCTATTCTTGATCACGTCTAAGAGAGGTAGGTTGACGTTGACTTTTGAGAGCATGTTGTAGAGGTCCCGAAATTGCTGCTCCTGCTTCTCTTCTCGAAGTCGGCTTGGGAAACGTATGCTTGGTTTGAAGGGGTTTGATGACTTGTGCAACTTCGAGCCATCTTTCTGCTTCCTCGAATTGGTCACTGTGCTCTTCTCCACACCCTCGTATGTTTCCACGGGCTGGTCGGTCGGCTTTGGTTCATCAAGTTTAGGCATTTCCACGTGATTGTCTACCTCCATCCCACTTCTCAGAACTGTGATTGCTTTGGCTTCCTTAGGCTGGATGGACAACTTCCCTTTATCTGAGTCGGCCTCTATATTCCCAACTCTTGTAGCAAGCTGGCCCAACTGTGTTCCTAGGCGTTGGATAGAGGCATCGGTGTTCACGCCCCTTTGCTCACTGTTAGCCATAAACGGGAGAATCTTGTCCAGCTTGTCGTTTTGATTTGCTGAACTGGGTTCAGCCCCTTGTGCTTGCATTCCTCCCATTGGGCCCCTCTGTTGTTGCTGTTGCTGTTGCTTTGAGGATAATTCGGTCTCATCTGTTGTTGGGGGATGAAAGTGAGACGGGGTTGCTGTTGCATGAAGTTCTGTCGAGGAGGCTGCTGGATGTTGTTGTTGTTAAACCACGAGAGATTTGGGTGATTTCTCCACCCCGGGTTGTATGTGTTTAAGTACGGGACGTTGGCTGGTCGGTTCTGGTAGCCTTGAAGAGCATTGACATCCTCATATTGTTCACCAAAGTCTTGATCGAATACCGAGGGGCATACCTCTGATCTGTGTCCTTGGACTTCACAGGAGCCACATGCTTCAACGGTCATAGTCTGCATTGGTTGGCCTCCCCTTGCATTCAGTAGTCGCATCTGCTCCGTGAGTTCGGCTATCTGATGGGCCATCATGTCTCGCCCAGAAGATACTTCGTGGACCCCGGCCCTCTTTCCTCGACTGCTCTTTTGACAGGAGTTAGAGCTCATCGCCTAATAAATATCATTCATCTCCTCGGTCGTCTTTGCCAAAATATCTTCGCCGGCAGCATTGTCCACCATGTACTGGAGATTCTGGTTGAGAGAGTCATAGAAGTTGTTCATCAACAAGGCCGGTGGGAAGTTATGGTGTGGGCACTTCCTCTAGAGGTCTTTGACGCGCTTTCATGCTTCATGAAGTGGTTCGTTTGGTTGTTGGGCAAAGGAAACGATTTGAGACCGCAACTCCTGCGTCTTTTGGTGAGAGTAGTATTTCCCAATAAACTTGGTGTACACTCGCTCCCAAGTGGTCAGGGAGTCGGGAGCAAGTGTCATAAACCAAGCCTTGGCCCGGTCTTTGAGTATCTTTGGGAAACACATCATCTTCAGCTGGTCCTCTTTTAAGTTGTGGAGTGGGAAGGTCTGGAGGACATTATAGAACTCCCGAATGAAATGGAGTGGGTCCTTGTTGGGTAGACCATGGAAAGATGGCAGCTGGTTGTAGTGGATTGTTTTTAGCTCGTAGTTCCGAGCTGCTGGCCCCAGCTGGATGCATGGAGTCACTGGCCCGATTATTGGTTGAGCCAAATCACGAAGGAGATGACGAGGTGGGTTATTCACTTCCTCCTCACTGTTGTTTGCCATGTCTCCCTGACTATCTGAGTATCGGTTAGCTGAGTCTGAAGATACAGGTGCAAGGTTAGCCAACAATTCCTGGAGGTCTCTCTGGATGGATTCATTGTTCGGAATGATTACACGACCACTCTTAGTACGCATAAACAAAAACAACAAAAACATCACGAGCACCAAATAGATAAGAAAAAGACAAAGAAAAACCAAACAAGAAAACACTAGAACCAATCAAAGAAAACGAAACAAAGAGAAACACACAAAACAAGAAAGAAACACTGAAAACAAAATGAATAGGAGCACAAAATAAGTCCTAAACCTTCCCTGGCAATGGCGCCATTTTGTTGTAGTTATTTTTACCGGAGTTAAATCGAAAGGTTCGAACACCGGGTCGTATCTTAAGGAAGGTCAGCCGGATAATTTGTACGGATATTCAATCACACGAAAAAGAAAATAAATTCCTAAACACTCTAATTCAATAATTTTGGTTTTCAATTATCAACTAATTAATTCTCAAACAATGCAAATAAACAATTATCAATACTTAAAACGAGTTTCTTCTACGTACGAAGGCTAGAGAATCGGGGATAATTATACTCAAATCAAATTCAAACACCAAGCAAAAATCGTTCGGCTAAATGATTCACTCAACACATCTAGAAATTATTCCTCAATAACTTCTCGTAACAAGAGGAAAAATATAGACAGCAAATCAAACTAATCGATTAACACGTAGGCAATACAATTACGAACAAGCCTACTCTAGTCGAGCCTAGATCGACCGACTTCTCCCCTTTCGGTTCTACAAGTCGATTAATTAGATCAGAATGGTGATGAAGCATCTAACCCTAGGTTTAAATCAACTCAAAAAGATTGAACGAAATTCACAAGCAAGATAAGCACACGAGTACGAGTAATCACCCCCTATCCCTAGCTTAAGAATTTAGCCACTCATGCCAAGATGAACACAAGACATAGTATAAAGCAAATACTCCAAACTCATAATCAAAATGAGAAGAAAGCTTACGATAAATAAAAGTCAAGTGTTGAATCTCAAGCACAATCCAAATCCACGATGAAATTCCTTGAGTATCACTCCCAAAAATCTCAAAATAAGCCAAAGATAAAAGAAACAAGTTTTTCGTCTGATAAAACGAGAGAAAAATGAAAAGTGCGAAATGAATCATATGCCCTAGCCCGATCCTCCTAAATAGGAATAACATTTCGAAATTTAAAAGTCCCGGCACCGCGGCGCGAGGCCTGCCGCGACGCGACGTGATGATGTGGCAGAAGTCGTGGTCTTCAATCACGGCGTGAAGGAGCTGAATTGCCGCGGCGCTAGGCATGTCACGGCGTGGCAGCTGGGGAAGCTCGACTTCTCTGTACGCCCGTGGAGACCGTCGCGGCGTGGCTATCGGCGTGGGAGAGCGGAAGTCCACGGCGTGGCAGCTAGAGAAGAATCGTCTGAAGGCCCATTCGAGGCCCCGCGTGTGTGGTCGCGCCGTGAAAGGAGTGAAGTGCCGCGACGCGAGACTCGCCGCGGCATTGCAACTGGGAAGGCTCGATAGTGCATGTGCTTTGTATAACCAAGACAACTCGACTTGGTAAACTTCGAACACTTAGTCAAATATCCGAACCTGCACACCTCCAAAAACAAGAATAACACCCGAAAACAGAGGAAACAACCGAATATACGAAAATAATGAAATAATAGAAATATATCACACAATGACTCGAGGACAGAAAATCCTATCGAAAAACCTAAACCGGGGGCTAAAAACCTATAAACCAACAAGCAAAAAGATAACAAAAATGGGACAAACAAGAGAAGGGAAAGCTGGTCATTTTTCCTGATAAATCTCCGGCAACATGTTGTCAGCGACAGACAGATATGCTTTCTTTCGGACAGGGATATGGGATTACAGAGTGTCGTGGAATCATTGAAAGCTTGGCAAGAACCCGCTGCATATCACCGTATTTGTCTTCGACACCTTCAGAGCAACGTGGTTACTAGGTTCAGGAGTAAGAAAATCCGAAATTGGTGTTGGGAGTTGGGTTCACAGGTTTCAGAGCAAAAATTTCAACAGATACGAGAGCGGGTTTCAGATTTTAATCCGGAAGCATACGATTACTTGTTCGGAATTCCTCTGAACAAGTGGACTCTGTTTGGAGACGGAGGACGTAGATGGGGTACATTGACAACCAATATGTCTGAGAGTTACAACAACGTCCTGAAAGGTGTTAGGTTCTTGCCCTGCCGAGCTTTGGTACACGCCACAATCATGAAAACTCTGTACTTGTTTGAGCAGGAACAAAAGAAGTCCACGAGATGCAGTAATGTCATTGCTAGTGCCCACTATGCCGCTTATTGCGAATTGGAGACTACGGCCGCAACTCATAAGGTGCAATGTGCGAACGTGGAGAGATCCATGTACAAGGTGACAACCGGTCTACGGGATCATGGTTCATTAAAATTTTTAGTTGTTTATAAATATAATTCAATGTGGAAAAACAGGTATAAGGTTTCGTACGACCGGATGCGTTGTAGTTGTCTGAAGTGGCAGACACATAGAAAACCATGCTCTCATGCTATAGCTGTGTGTCGTCAACTTGGGGCTCCACCAAAGTTCTTGTATGATCCCCACTTTTGGACGGAGAACTGGGTAGCTCAATTTTCTAATTGGAGTTTCGTTCTGATTCGTGATCCAGACACATGGCCGCCGGTCGGATGGAACTTACTACCACATTGGGAGAGGATCATCACGAAGGCTGGACCTGGTCGCGCGCAAACGAAGCGTCATCGCATGCAAATGGATCGTCGGGCACGCCGCTAGAATGATGGAGGACAGTGTAGTAGATGTGGTAATCCAGAGCATTTTGTGGATGACTGTCCGTCCTCACATCCTCGCACTGATAGATCTAGACTCCGTGATGAGTGGAGAAACTAGATTTGTTAGTGTTTATTTTTGTTATGTTAGACTATTTTTTTTTATTGTTTACTTTGATTTGTTAGACTATTCTTGAATGATATATTTTTGTTATGTTGGACTGTCTATGAGTTGATTTGTTTGTGTATTTTTGGTGTAGCTGGTTGTTCTGAATATGTGTATCAGGTTTTTAAATGGTGAAACAAGCGACCAGAACAATTTTCTTTTTTTTTTCATATAACAGTTAAAAACGTATTTCTCAAATACGTTTTCAAAAACATTAAATATTAAAAAACGTATTTCTGTAATACGTTTTCTATATACAAAAAAAAATAATAATATAAAAAAACTCGCGACTTACACCTACCCGCGAGGTGGTCTCGCGCGAGCAAGAATGGCCTGCAGTTCTGGGCTTGCCCTTGGCTTGCTCGGTTTAGATTTCTGGGTGGGGCGGCTCGGTCGGCTTTGAACAACACGTTTTCCCATGTTCGTCGAAAGGAACCTATTTAAATTAATTATGTGATTTTAATTAGATAATATATAGTATATAATATATAGTATATAATATATAACATATAGTATATAGTATATAAACAATATAACATATAGTATATAACATATAACATATAGTATATAGTATATAACAAATAACATACAACATATAGCATATAGTATATAACAAGTACATATAACATATAGTATATAGTATATAACAAATAACATATAACATATAACATATAGAATGTAACATATAACATATAGTATATAGTATATAAGGGATGTAGCGTAGGCTCTTTGGATCAGGTAGGATAAATATAGACTAACTGCTAAAATAAACAAAATCAAATCAACTCAATCAGATAACCATAATCATGAACTCTTTCGGTTGCTGACACCAACCGGTTCCTCCCACTACTCCAAAACCAACATACTTCCCAAATTATTCACCATATCTCTTTTTTTTTTTGTGAGAACCTTCGGACATTTTATGTAATCCATTCGGTTTCTTTTTTTTTTTTTATCTAATTATATATATACAAACACGAATCACCTCTAATTCTACACCCGCAACTCCACAATATCATCGTCACGAGGTTATAAAAGATAGAAAATCAATAAGGCTCAAAGGGGGTGACTAGCGAAATTATTTTCAGAAAAAGAAAAGGGAAAGGAAATACAAAGAATGCCTCAATCATATTCACGTTCATAAATCCAATTATTTCATTTTTAAGTAGACTCAAGGCAAATTCTAATTGACAACGATTCTGACGAATAACTCACAAGAAAAGAAATGAACGTGGCTCAAACCTCACAAGGTGAAATAAATGTCGACAAAACAACCAAGCCAATTCATCAAAATGTGCCACTCATTCTCATCATCACAACTTCTTAACCCAATCAATCAATCATTAACCATTCTTACAATACACCAAAGTCCAAGGTCAGAAAGACACAAGCAAATAATCCTACAAACTAGACCGGCCCACAAAGCAAGAGAAAAGAAAATAAAAGCAATTCTAAAAGAAAACTAGACCTGGTCAACCACCACGTAAGCACGTAAAACTCCCCCACAATTAAAATCAAACAATGTCCCCATTGTAGATTCGCGGGTGAAGGAGAATTAAACCATATAATTAACTGACAAGCAAAGAAGTTGTACAAAATAAAAGAAGAAGAGAAAGAAAAACGTACAAGGCACAGTGACAAGTCACTGTGTGTCCGGGTGTGGTGGTGGAGGTAAGGCAGGCTGACCGGACCCCGAGCTCCATCGAGTGTCCCATTGTTGAAACTGATCGTCCCATTGTTTCCATTTGGCGTACTGCTTGGCTTCCCAACTATCCCAACGGGCCTCATGCTTCTTCTGCTGCTCCTTCAAAATACGGCTTCACTCTTTGACCATTCACCACAAATAATTCATTGTTCGCCGGATTGCGAAGCCGAACGGCTCCAAGAGATAGAACTTCATCGATGACATAAGGTCCGCTCTACCGAGACTTGAGCTTTCCCGGAAATAGACGAAGACGGGAATTATATAGGAGGACTTTCATGCCGGGCACAAGGCTTTTTCGAACAATGGAGGCATCGTGGAGTTTCTTGACTTTGTCCTTGTAGATCTTCGAGTTCTCATATGCCTCGTTCCTCCACTCTTCGAGTTCCGAGAGTTGCAGCATCCTCTCCTTTCCGGCTGCATCCAAGTCAAGGTTCACCTTCTTGATAGCCCAAAATGCCTTGTGCTCAATTTCCACCGGAAGATGGCAAGATTTTCCATAAACAACCCGAAACGGGCTCATTCCCAAGACTCTTTTATACACCGTCCGTTGGGCCCAAAATGCATCGTCAAGCCGATTAGACCAATCCTTCCTAGACGAGTTCACCGTTTTCTCAAGTATGGTCTTTATCTGCTTGTTGCTCGTCTCTGCCTGGCCCGACGTTTGTGGATGATATGGGGTAGCCACTTTATGTGAGATGCCATATTTCTTCATGAGCTTTTCAAAAATTCGGTTGCAAAAGTGTTTGCCCCCATCACTCACAATGGCCCTTGGGAAACCAAACCTGCTCAAGATATGACCTCGCAAAAACTTGATAACCACGTTAGCATCACACGTCCTTTTGGGGATAGCCTCGACCCACTTGGACACGTAATCTACGGCAAGTAAAATATATTCAAAGTCAAAAGATTTAGGAAAGGGTCCCATAGAGTCAATGCCCCATACATCAAAAATTTCAACTTGCAGATTGTTAACCAGAGGCATCTCATTCCTAGAACCAATATTCCCAATTCTTTGACAGCGGTCATAAGATTTGCAAAAGTTATGAGCATCTTTAAAGAGAGTAGGCCAAAATAAATCTGATTGGAGAATTTTGAAGGCGGTTTTCCTTCCTCCAAAATGGCCTCCACATTGGAACTCGTGGCAAAAAGCGAGAACATCCGCTTGTTCTTCTCCGGGTACACACCTCCGAAGGATTTCATCTTTCCCCACCTTAAAAAGGAATGGGTCCTCCCAAAAATAACTCCTGCACATCAGAACAAAGCGTTTCCTCTCTTGGGAAGAGTGGTTAGACAACAATATTCCACACGACAAGTAGTTCACAATGTCTGCATACCAAGGAATAGTAGTCACTTCATCGACATGCTGATAAGGAAAATTATCATTTATACCAATACGTTCATTCAACGAGAGTGAAGAATCAGAAGGAACAATGCGAGACAAGTGATCAGCAACAACATTCTCACAACCTTTTCTATCACGAATTTCTACATCGAACTCTTGCAACAATAAAATCCACCGAATGAGTCTAGGTTTCGATTGAGTCTTACTCAAGAGATACCTAAGAGCCGCATGATCAGAATGAACAATTAAATTTGATCCCAAAATGTAAGATCTAAATTTTTCAAGAGAAAATATCACGGCGAAAAGCTCTTTTTCGGTGGTGGTATAGTTCAGTTGGGCACCGTCTAAGGTCAAACTAGCATAATAAATTACACGAAGTAACTTATCAACTCGTTGACCAAGACGGCTCCAACAGCAAGGTTCGATGCATCACACATAATCTCAAAAGGCAAAGACCAATCAGGGGCAATAACAATGGGTGCAGTCACAAGCTTATTTTTCAATTTATCAAAGGCTTCTACACATGCCTTATCAAACACAAATGGCACATCATTGGCAAGCAAGTGACACAAAGGCTGGCTAATTTTCGAAAAATCCTTAATAAACCTCCTATAAGAACCAGCATGACCCAAAAAGCTTCTAACTCCTTTCACATTCACAAGAGGGGGAAGTTTTTCAATAACATCAATCTTTGCCTTATCAACCTCAATACCACGATTAGACACCACATGGCTAACACAACCCCACTAGTCACCATAAAATGACTCTTCTCCCAACTCAAGGTCAAATTAGATTCAATACATCTTTCAAGCACACGAGATAAGTTATGGAGACAATCAGAAAATGAAGTACCAAAAATAGAGAAGTCATCCATAAATATCTGTAGGCAATCCTCAAGCATATCGGAGAAAATGGAGAACATGCACCTTTGGAAGGTCCCGGGTGCTTTGCATAGGCCGAATGGCATCCGTCTGAACACAAATGTGCCGAATGGGCACGTGAAGGTCGTCTTAGGCTAGTCTTCGGGCGCTATGGCTACTTGGTAGTAGCCGGAGAGTCCATCTAGGAAGCAGTAGAACTAATGGCCCGAGAGACGGTCGATAATCTGATCGATGAAGAGCAACGGAAAGTGATCCTTCTTTGTCACGGCATTGAGGCGCTGATAGTCTATACACATTCTCCACCCGGTAGTGATTCGGGTGGAGACCATCTTCTTCTTCTCATTCTCGATGACCGTGATGCCTTCTTTCTTTGGCACCACATGGATCGGGCTGACCCATTCGCTGTCTACCACTAGATAAATGAGCCCTTCTGAATATTCGGGTTAAGCCGCCGCTGGCTATCCCGAAATGGCTTGGCACCTTCTTCTAAGATGATCTGGTGCATGCATGTGGAGGGTCTGATGCCTTTTATGTCTCCGAGGCTCCACCCAATGGCCTTCTGATTCTTTTTTAGCACCTCAATTAGCTCATTCTCCTCGTCCCTGTTATGCTCGGCAAAGATGATGACCGGCTTTTGCTTCGCGTCGTCATGGAAGATATACATGAGATGACGGGGTAGTTCCTTAAGCTCTGATGTGGGTTGAGTCGGCGTGTGGTGCTCATCGGCTACAAAGAGTTCAACAGTTGGCTCTTCTTCATTGTCAAAGTCTGGTATGGACCTCTCCTCCAACTCTCGCACAGTCATCTCACCAACAAATGGGTCAGTTACATCAACAAAGGCGCACTCCTCCACGAAGTGCACTGAGGAGGAGGATATAGCTTCTCGAACAGAGATGGATACTAACTCGCCCAGGACCGTCATATTCAATGTCCCGTTCTTGACATCAATTAGGGTGTTGGTGGTAGCCATAAACGGTCTGCCGAGAAGGATTGTGTGATCTTTTCTGTTCTCTTGCACGTCTCCCACGTCTGGAACTACGAAGTCCACCGGGACGATAAGTTTTTCCCAACACGAACAAGGACATCTTCCACTACCCCTTTGGGGTATCTGATAGAACGATCTGTGAGCTGAAGGCACATGCGGGTTGGCCTCAAGTCTCCTAGGCCGAGTCACTGGAAGATAGAGAACGTCATGAGGTTGATCCCTGCCCCAAGGTCCAACATCCTCGAAGCTTCCTTTCTGTTTCCGAGGGCTATTTGAATCAAGAAACCCCCGGGATCTCGTTCCTTCTTCGGAAGATCATGCTGCATAGCACTTGCAACCTCGTAGACCACCACTTTCTCTCCATCCCCAAATTTTCTCTTCTTGGTCACTAAGTCTTTAAAAAACTTCAAGTATGAAGGCATGTTCTTGATCACGTCTAGGAGTGGTAGGTTGACGTTGAATTTTGAGAGCATGTTGTATAGGTCCCGAAATTGCTGCTCCTGCTTCTCGTCTCGAAGTCAGCTTCGGAAAGGTATGCTTGGTTTGAAGGGGTTTGATAACTTGTGCAACTTCGAGCCATCTATCTACTTTCTCGAATTGGTCACTGTGCTCTTCTCCACACCCTCGTCTATTTTCACGATGGTATGGGATATTATATAATTGAGGAATGGACCGGTTTGCATCATCGGTCAAGCAACCTCGAAGTGGAGAAACCGGATTGGTAGAAGGATGATCGACCAAAAAGAAGGAGATCGAGCAGAATAGCAGTACTGGTCGAGGATCGACCAAAAGAGAGAAGATCGAGCAGAGTAGCAGAACTGGTCGAGGATCGATCAGAAGGGAGGAGATCGAGCAGAATAGTAGAACTGATCGAGGATCGACCAAAAAGGAGGAGATCGAGCACTCAACAGGTGAAGAGCAGTCCAGAGCGTGGTGTGAAAGCGAGAAGGCGCGTGGATGACGTTGGAAGATCCCAACGACCTGCGCAGAGGAATAATCTCCCTCAGTTCAGAGGGACACGTGGCGAGAATATATTGGTGCAGAGTGATAGTGGCGAAAGCCACCCCTGACATCTCTGACACACACACATTATGTGTGTACGGACGGGCAGTACGGGCAGGACAGCTCACCAAAAGCCGGGCAGTTTTTAGGGCAGGTATCTCACTCCTATATATATGGGAGTGTGTCTTTTCTTGTGACTTACGATTTATCCATTCTTTACTTTGGAAAATTGAACAAACACATAATGCCTTAAGCATCGGAGGCTCTTCACCGGAATACCCCTCCGGTGTGAGAGTTCTGTGCAGGAACGCGGTGTTCTACCGGCGAGGAAGATGGAGACAAGCTGATTTCAAGCCGGTCGGAGTGTTTTGCGTTACCATTTGGCGCCGTCTGTGGGACTTTCGTTCGAAAAGTGGTGTGCTGAGATTTCCAAAGCTCGATGGCTATGGCGGACGGAATTCCTAGGAGAGATTTTCAAGCATCGTTCGACGATGCGTGGACGATGACGAGGCCGTTCGGAGAAGGCCCTCCTCCGGGCTTCTCCGGACCCTTGCATACACCGGTGACTCCAATGCCCGTTCCCCAAGGCGTAGGAGTCACGCCGGTGCAACCAAAGGCTGACGTGGGCTCAAGCAGGGCCCAGGAGATTCGTACAGCTCAAGGAGCGGCGACCCCAACGCCGCTGCAACCAGATCTAGCCGTGACGCTGCAGCAAGGAGTGGCGGTGCAAAGAGCAGTACCACCGCCAGTGGAGGAGCCGCGACCCGGTCAGCAAGTGGTGATGACCAGGCAGGAGATGCAGCAAATAGTGGCGAACGCGGCGGCACAAGCGGTTCAGCAGGTCACTCAAAGCCTTTCGCAAGTGGCTGCTGGACCAACGATGGTGGATGAGGACGTGTCTAGCTATGGAGGAGAGGGAGCCCCGCGAGATTGTGAGGTGGAGAGGCTCGCGGAGCAAGTGAGGCAGTTGCAGGCTAAGATGGATGGTCGACCTGAAAGGCGTGCTCAAGGACATCCGTTCTCGAGGGATATAATGGCTGCACCGCCACCTGCGAATTTTAGAGACATGAGTTTAATGTTCGACGGGACCACTGACCCGTCGAAGCATGAAAAGGCATTTGAGAATTTGGCTGTGTTACATGGTTATTCTGATTCTGTTAGCTGTAGGGCTTTCTTGTCGACCTTGAGGGGAGGTGCGCTCGATTGGTTTCAGCAGCTCCCTCATGGATCGATCAAGGACTTTGACGACTTCGCGGAAAAGCTGATGACCCAGTATGCGAGTGCGGTGGCGCAGGAGAAAACCTATTTGACGTTGATGGCCGTGAGGCAAGGGGAGAAAGAATCGTTGAGCAAGTATGTTGCGCGATACAACCAAACGTGTTTGGAGACCCCCACGGCCTCGGACGAGGTGAAGGCTGGGAGGTTAATACGAAGTTTGCGAGCAGGGCCCTGTCGAACATCTTTAGCCAAAACCCCTGCTCGTACATATGATGATGTGCTGAAAAGGTGTAAGAAGTATATTAACTTAGAGGAGACGGAGGCGGAGTTCGCTAAGTTGGAGGAGTTGGCTAGGCCGGAGCCGAAGAAAGGAAAGGCGAGCTCGCCTCGAAAGGCGTCACCAGGTAGGAGATCGCCTAGGAGAGAGGGGCGGGGCAGATTTGATCGAGGGCGAGAGGACTGATGGAAAGATCGACCAGTGTTTGGAGGGAAGCGGTTCCATAACTTTACGCCCCTTAATGCGAAGATGGGGGAGGTGCTGGTGGCTATTGAGAAGAAGATCGAGAATAAGGACGTGACGTGGTCGAAGTCGAGGCGTGAGGGCCCAACGTAACCTAGGTCGGGAAAGTATTGTCATTTTCATAAGGATTATGGGCACACAACGGAGAGGTGTAGACACCTCAAGGATGAGATCGAGCGCTTTATTAGGGCAGGATATCTTAAGGAGTTTGTATATGAAGACAAGGTGAAGGGGAAGGGCAAAGGAAGGTGTCGGGAGGATTCGGTGGAGCGGAGTGATCGAGATGAGGATGAGGAGGACGATCCTCGAGGAGGGAGAGATGATCGAGGAGGCAAAAGGAGACGAGGGAGCCAAGATCAAGGGCAGGAGAATCATGGACCAGTGAAGAGAGGGACGATTTATATGATCTCGGGGGGCCCGACTGATGGGGACTCGAACAATGCGAGGAAAGTCCATGTTCGAGCAGTGAAAAGAAAGAGAGAGGAGGTGGGGATCACTGCTCGAATGCCGGTGATAAGTTTCCGAGCGGAGGATGCAGAGGGAGTAGTACTGCCCCACAATGATGCGTTGGTGATAACGGCGGAGGTGGCTGGTTTTGATGTGAAGAGGGTGTTCATTGATACCGGGAGCTCAGTGGATGTAATGTTTTATGATTGTTTTGTGTAGATAAATAAGGAGGTCAACCTCGACTTGAAGCCGGTGGCAACTGCCCTGTATGGATTCAATGGAGGCGAGGTGATGCCAATGGGAGAGGTGAGTCTATGTGTGGCGCTGGGGAAAGGAGCAACGAGGAAGGTGAGAATGGTGAGGTTCGTGGTCGTGGGAGCAGAGTCATCATATAACATTATCATGGGAAGGACCAGTTTGAATGCATTCCAGGCGGTTGTGTCAACGTACCACATGACGATCAAATATCCGGTGGGGAAAACGTTGGTGAGCTCGCGGGAGATCAGCTTACCTCGAGGAGTTGCTATCAAACCACGGTGAGCAACAATAAGCAAATCTCGAGGAAGCAAGCGAGGCTTGAAGAGGGAGTGCTGAACCGACCTAGGGGCTCAAGGTCGAGGGAAGAGATGGAGAAAACAAATAAGGGGAAGGAGAAGGTGGAGATGCAACCAGGAGGGGAGATCGAGGAGGTTCAGATGGTAGAAGGTTGCGAGGAGAGGAAGTTCCGGATAGGAAAAGAGATCGAGGAGCCCATAAGGTCGAAATTGATTGAATTGATCAGGGAGTTCGCGGATGTTTTCGCGTATACGGCTAAGGAGTTGACAGGAATAAAAGCGGAAGTGATCGAACACCGTTTGAATATCGACCTAACGGTGAGACCGGTGAAGCAAAAGAGGAGGCACCACGGCGCGGAAATGGATAAGGTGATCGAGCAGGAGGTTGAGAAGTTGTTGAAGGCGGGCCATTTTAAGGAGATCAAATTTCCCGAATGGTTGTCGAACACGGTGATGGTGTCTAAGTCTAAAGGGAAGTGGAGGATGTGTATTGATTTTCGTGACTTAAATAAGGCGTGTCCGAAAGATTTGTATCCACTGCCCAGGATCGATCAGCTGGTCGACTCCACAGCAGGTTGTGAGTTGCTCAGCCTTATGGATGCGTCCCAGGGGTATCACCAGATCCCTCTGGCCCAGGAGGACAGGAAGAGGGTGAGTTTTGTTACGAGCAGGGGCACTTATTGTTATGTGGTGATGCCTTTTGGTTTGAAGAACGCGGGTGCAACGTATCAGCGGTTGGTAGATAAAATCTTCAAGGAACAGCTGGGGATGAATATGGAGGTGTATGTCGATGATATGCTGGTAATGAGTAAGGTGGAGGCCGATCATGTGAATGACTTGAAGGAAACATTCTTGACTTTGAGAAGATATGGCATGAGACTGAACCCTGCTAAGTGTTCTTTCGGGGTGAAGTCGGGGAAGTTCCTGGGGTATATGGTGACGAAGAGGGGGATCGAGGTCAACCCAGAGAAGGTGAGAGCGGTGATCGAGATGAAGCCACCCACAAAAGTGAAGGAGGTGCAGATCTTGACGGGCAGGATTGCGGGCTTGAGTCGTTTCATATCTAAGGTGACGGAGAAGAGTGGTCCTTTGTTTCGAACGCTGAGAAAGAGCTCAAGGTTCCAGTGGACGGAGGAGGCCCAGAGAGCATTCGAAGAGTTGCAAAAGGTGTTAGCCAATTTGCCTCTATTGGCTAAGCCAATTCCAGGGGAGGACTTGGTGCTATACATATCGATCGGAGAAATGGCAGTAAGCTCGGTTTTGCTGAGGGAGGAAGGTACAGTACAATTTCCAATCTATTACGTAATCAAGGTAATGCAAGGGGCGGAAAGGAGATATTCGGAGATCGAGAAGTGTGCCTTGGCAGTGGTGGTGACGGTGAGGAAGTTGCGGCCGTACTTTTTGGGCCATAAGGTGAAGGTGAGAACGAACATGCCGTTGGGAGAAACTTTAGGTCGACCTTCTGTATCGGGTCGACTAGTCAAATGGGCTGTTGAGTTGAGTGAGTACACGATAGCATACGAGCCGAGGAGAGCGATAAAGGCACAGGCGTTGGCCGATTTCATACAAGAGGGTACGAAGGTAGAAGAAGAGATAGAAGGTGTTTGGCGAATGTTTGTTGATGGATCGGTGTCGAGAGCTGGAGGGGGCTTAGGCATTATTTTAATTTCGCCTAAAGGAGACAATTTGGAGTTCGCAGTCAAAGTTGGGTACAAGGTGTCGAACAATGAGGCCGAGTATGAGGCAGTTATTAAGGGGATGCAGTTGGTTATGGCAGGTGGAGCTCGGAAAGTGCAAGTATACTCTGATTCCCAATGGTGGTGGGCTAGTTTCAGGAGGATTTTGAGGTAAAGGAGGAGAGAATGCAAAGGTACGTTGAAGAGATGAAGAGATTGCGCGCAGAGTTTAGCTCATTCGAACTAGTGTAAATACCTCGTGGGGAGAACGGTCGAGCAGACCTGCTATCCAAAATCGCGCAGAATCTGGTCAATTGCAAGAGTAGAAGTGTCACTTTGCTGCACATGGAGAAAAGTGCGGTCGAGTATGAGGTGGCGGAGATAGAAGAGGTTGACGATTGGAGAACCTCGATACTGAAGGAGGTGAGAGAAGGAGGAGTGAAGGTGTTAATGAGGTTTTTCGAGCACAATGGGGTGTTGTATAAGAGGTCGTATGCTGGACCTCACCTGAGATGTGTGGCGCGAGAAGAGGGTCGATATGTGTTGAGGGAGACCCATGAAGGATGTTGCAGCGATCATAGTAAGGCGGGGTCCCTGGTGGCGAAGATATTACGAGCAGGATATTTCTGGCCGACCATGAAGGAGGATGCGAAGGTAATGGTGAAGAAATGCTTGCAGTGTCAGAAGCATGGCCCACTCATTCATCAGCCGGCGGAGACGATGACAACTATGAGTGCCCCTATACCATTTGCGCAGTGGGGTGTCGATCTGGTGAGGCTGATGCCGCAGGGTACAAGGCAAAGAAAATTTTTTATTGTGGCAGTGGACTATTTCACGAAGTGGGTGGAGGCCGAACAGCTGGCGAAAATTACGGAGGAAAAAGTCATACAATTTTTATATAACAATATTTGTTGCAGGTTTGGTGTCCCAAAGGTGTTGGTGTCTGACAATAGGACGCAATTCCATGGCAAGCGGATCCGAGCATGGTGCGAAGACATGAAGATCGAGCAACATTTCGCGTCAGTTGCTCATCCGCAAGCCAATGGACAAGTCGAGGTGACCAACAGGATCATATTGAATGGCCTGAAAACAAGGTTGGAGAAGGCATCGGGCGCATGGGTCGACGAACTCACTTCAGTACTTTGGGCATATCGAACAACGCCAAGGTCGACCACCGGAGAAACACCATTCAGCCTGGTTTATGGCATGGAGGCACTTCTTCCGATCGAGAGTGAGGTCCAGTCGCAAAGATCGAGCACATACAATCCTGAACAAAATGAGAACTTGATGATGGCAGCCTTGGATACGATTGAAGAACTTCGGGAACAAGCCTCGATCAGAGTTGAGGCATACAAGCAGAGGATGCGGGCAGCACATGACCGAAAAGTGAAAGTAAGGAGATTCCAAGTGGGCGACCTGGTTTGGAAAAGGGTGGATGTGTTAAGGCACGTGGGCAAGCTCGAGCCCAACTGGGAAGGACCGTAACTGGTCGAGAAGGTTAATGTAGGAGGAGCATATTAACTCAAGGATGCTGAAGGAATACCATTACCTAGGTCATGGAATGTGGCTAACTTGAAGAAATACTATGTCTAAAATTTTGCATTTCCCTTCTTGTTTCGTTTATTGGAAACTTTCCACAACAATGATGTATTGAAATCTTTAATTTGGGTTAATGAAATTTCTGTTTCGACTTTTAACACTTTGTCTAATGGATTGCTTTAATTGTGCATAGGTGGTGGCCTATGTTGAATGATTAATCGAAGAAAAAATCCATCATGATTAAGGCCGAGAGGCTGGATGGTCGCATGTAACGACCACTCCTTTGAGGGTGGACATGTGTTCGAAGACAAAATCCACCATGACTAAGGCCGAGAGGCTGGATGGTCGCATGTAACGACCACCCCTTTAAGGGTGGACATGTGCTCGAAGACAAAAAATCCATCATGATTAAGGCCGAGAGGCTGGATGGTCGCATGTAACGACCACCCCTTTGAGGGTGGACATGTGCTCGAAGACAAAAAATCCATCATGACTAAGGCCGAGAGGCTCGATGGTTGCATGTAACGACCACCCCTTTGAGGGTGGACATGTGCTCGAAGACACTTAAAATCATTGGAACTCTTTTAATTTATCTGGATTAGTTAAGTGAATGGATGGCGTGACTTAAAGGTAGAAACGATATCGACGCACAGAGATAACGCAGGAGGAGTAATGAAAACATCATACACGACGATACATTGACAGACGAACAATGTAAAATAAAGAGAATTCGAAAACTGCAACATGAATAATATTCATTTAACGCAAGAGGAGTACAATGTTTTGCGTAAATTAAAATTACAAATTTATGAGGCAGCATTTGGGTCAGCATTAAAATCGGGGTCATTGGAGGATTGCTCTGGTGGCGGCTCGAGCTGCTGCCTCACAGGCTCAGCCGGCTGGCTCGAGCCAGAGGTTGACCCGGCTTCATCGGTTGCCTGAGATTGTCGAGCCGGGGGAGGAATGTAGCCGTCAGGGAGTTTGAAAGTGCGCTTCAGCAGGTCGTCCTGATCCACGACGAGCTCGAGCAGGCCTGACCACCAGTCGTGGTCGCCGGGCAGGTCGAGGGCACTTTTATAGCCGATGGGAGCCTTAGGCATAACATCCCATATGGTCTCCATGTTGAAGTCCTCGAACCCGTCCTCGGCTACCTGGGAACCGGCCTCCTGCATGATGGCCCCAAAGCAATGGGTGCCGTAATCTTGCACATCCTTTAAATATTGGGGTGACTGCTTGAAAGCAGCCACCACTTGCTCGCGGTAAGCTTGTAGGAAGCGTCGACCGGCGGTCGTGTGAAAGACCATTCGCCGAGCTCGAAGGGCAGCTTCATCAACCAAGGGCTTAGTCCTCTGCTCGAATGCAACATTTTCACAGGCCCGAGCTAGCTTCTCCTCCTCGAGCGCGGTTTCGAGAGCCTTTTTGGAGGCCAGGAGGGCCTCTTTCTCCGCTCGCTCAGTTGCGAGAGCCTCCTCAAAGGACTTTACGGCCCCCTCGAGCGTCTCATTCTCGGCGGAGAGAGCTTTATTCCGAGCGGTCGATTCCTTCAGCCTCTCATGAAGATTATTGGCCTTGACGACCATCTCATCCAGCCGAGTACCGAGCTGGAGATTACTCCGCTCTAGGGTGGAGATGGACCGGCCCGGGTTGGCTAACGTTTGCTCGATCAGCGGTGCGAGCTCGACCATGCCCTATAAGGGCACATAAAAGAGAATATCAGAGCACTGACGAGGGAAAGAAATGAAATAAAATGGATAAACCTAAAATAATAGTAAGTTACCTGAGCCAGCCATCGGGCAATTCGATCACCCCGGTCTCGAAGGGTGTGACCGTCATTGTAACGATCGGTAGGGTGGTCGACGGAGGGAAGAACATCCCTGAGGTAATTCGAGAACCTCCGACCGTCGAATGAGGTGATCGAAAGGGAGGTCTCCCCAACACGACGCCGTTTGCCGACATTTTCGTCCCCCTCAGCAGAGGGGCGCTTAAGTGGATTCTCCACGGGCTGAGTCTGCTTCGGAGAAGCGGGAATGTGTATTACTGGGGTAGTTTGGTTGTGCGAAGGAGAGCGCGGCGGAGGAGACGATGGCGGTGGAGAGGACGGCTTCCCAAGCTGTTCTGACTGCCCGATGGGCTGTTCAGCTGGAGAATTGAGCGAAGAGGGTTGCTCGACAGTTTTGGCCGGAGGAGGGGAGGTCGACCGTACGGATTGCGAGGTGGTCGAGTCAGCGAGCTTGGAGCCTGACCCCTCAGCGGCCTGCTTCTTCCTCAAATGAGCTTTCCTCCTGGGCACAAAGATGGCGGGCATCTCTGCAAAAAAATTTACGCATAAATTAAAGCCATGATAGATAAATAATATGTGGAATAAACATAATGATGTGAAACAAACGCGATAATACTCGAGCCTGCCCGATGACGACACATACCTGGGTCACTCTCTATTCGGATTTGATCGAGGGTTTTCTGGCTGGGAAGAGGACAGGATTTATGGGTAAGTAGTCCGCAGAAATGCAAGAGGTTCTCGTCCTCGAGCAATGTCTTCGACGCAACGGGTTTGTTGTTCCACACTGCAATCCGTTGGTCGAAGAGGGCATTGGTGGAAGGTATGGAATACTCGCGCGGTGGTTCTTTAAGCCAAGGAGATGACGCCCAGGGGAAAGGAGGTTTAGGCTCGACAAAAGCGAACTTGTCTTTCTACCTGGGGACGTTTGAGGGAGTGTCCGAAATGAAATGGACATCGTTGCGGCTCTTGAAGTAGATCCCCTGAGCATGTTTGGAGGGTGTATAGCAGTAATGGAAGAAATCTAGGTCGAGTCGGCCTAGACTGATATGGCAGAGGATGATGAAGACGGTAATAAAACGGATGGCGTTAGGAGGAAGTTGGTTTAAGGGCAAGTCAAACCACTTACAAAGGTCGACCAAATCTTGGCTTAAGGGAAAACGGATGCCAAGTTTAAACTGAATCTCAAAGAAAGTGTAGCAGTTTTGGGGATGGTTGTCATAGGTGTCTCGAGGGCCTGGAGATATGAAAGCCCAGCTGATCGGATAGCCAATCTCTTCGGCATCCAACCAGCCAGCTATGAGAGAACGAGAGGAGGAGGAAGCCTTCTTGGAAGAAGTAGACGCCTTGGTCGACTTACCCTTCTTAAGGTTAGGGGAAGAGGTAGCCCGAGCAAAAACAGAATGGCGAGAAAGGGGAATATTATCTTCGTCTTTCTCAGCAACGGCTTCAGCGGCATCAAGAGCCTCTTCAAAGACATAAGAGGCCCCAAATGCCGGTCGACGGCGATTGAGAGGGATATGGTCAAGGGCATCCTTGTCCGATTCATCAATCAGACGAGTAGGTTGGCGAGGAGGAGAAGGTGTGGCGTAATCGGAAGAGCGTAGAACACTGATAGGAGCGGGATTATAGATTTCTTCGACGGAACGGGAAGGCGAGTGAAGAATAGGCCGGCGAGCAGAGGGAAATGATGTGGCGATCTCGTCTTCGGCAGAATGGTGGCTTGGTGAGTTAGTGTCAGCGGAATCTAAAAAGTAGAATGAAGAAGTGAGGGGAAGAGAAATGAAGTTAGGGTTTTCGAAAGCGAAGAAGGAGTTTCCTTTTTGCCATAGACGAGATGAAAGGGATTTGGGAAAAAGAAGAAGTAGCAGGAAAATTTGAAAATTGACAAAACAAATGCACGCAAATATAAAATTGAAGCACAGAAGACTTACTCATGGTTGCAGTAGAGAAGTGGTGGCCGGAAATTGCTGGAGAAGACGCCGAGTGCAGGAAGGAGGAATTTACAGAGAAAGAAATTAGAGCGCAAGGGAGTTCGAAATTGCAAAAGTGAGGAAAGTGGAAAAAGTGGCTAAGTACCGCATTTATACGAGTACAAATGAATAAGGTGAAGAGTTAGGGGATATGACCGTTGGATAAAAGAAGATCCAACGGTGGAAAAAATTAAAGAGGCGCAGATAACGAAGAGACACAAATTGCGAGGAGGCGCGATGATTAAAGGAATTGAACGGAAAGGACATATGGCAGGCGGAGATTATGCTGATAATAAAAGGAAATAAACAACAGTTATAGTGTGCATTAAAATGGACCACGTGGTCGAGGAAAGGCGGCAACATCAACAAAAATGATCGAGAGAAGAGGCCAGGTGCGAGTGGGAGATCGAGAGGATGGACAGAATGAAGAGGACAGCTCGAATCCACTCTTAGATCGAGTCATTCAGACTCGACCAGAGTGGGGGGGACTAGATGATATGGGATATTATATAATTGAGGAATGGACCGGTTTGCAACATCGGTCAAGCAACCTCGAAGTGGAGAAAACCGGATTGGTAGAAGGATGATCGACCAAAAAGAAGGAGATCGAGCAGAATAGCAGTACTGGTCGAGGATCGACCAAAAGGGAGAAGATCGAGCAGAGTAGCAGAACTGGTCGAGGATCGATCAGAAGGGATGAGATAGAGCAGAATAGTAGAACTGATCGAGGATCGACCAAAAGGGAGGAGATCGAGCACTCAACAGGTGAAGAGCAGTCTAGAGCGTGGTGTGAACGCGAGAAGGCGCGTGGATGATGTTGGAAGATCCCAACGGCCTGCGTAGAGGAATAATCTCCCTCAGCTCAGAGGGACACGTGGCGAGAATATATTGGTGCAGAGTGATAGTGGCGAAAGCCACCCCTGACATCTCTGACACACACACTATGTGTGGACGGACGGGCAGTACGGGCAGGACAGCTCACCAAAAGCCAGGCAGTTTTTAGGGCAGGTATCTCACTCCGATATATATGGGAGTACCCCTTTTCTTGTGACTTACGATTTATCCATTCTTTACTTTGGAAAATTGAACAAACATATACTGACTTAAGCATCGGAGGCTCTTCACCGGAAAGCCCCTCCGGTGTGAGAGTTCTGTGCAGGAACGCGGCGTTCTACCGACGAGGAAGAAGGAGACAAGCTGATTTCAAGCCGGTCGGAGTGTTTTGTGTTACCACACGGGTTGGTCGGTCGGCTTTGGTTCATCAAGTTTGGGCATTTCCACGTGATTGTCTACCTCCTTCCCACTTCTCAGAACTATGATTGCTTTGGGTTCCTTAGGCTGGTTGGGTAACTTTCCTTTGTCTGAGTCGGCCTCTATATTCCCAACTCTTGTAGCAAGCTGGCCCAACTGTGTTTCCAGGCGTTTGATAGAGTTCACACCCCTTTGCTCACTGTTTGCCATAAACTGGAGAATCTTGTCCAACTTGTCGTCTTGATTTGCTGAACTGGGTCCGGCCCCTTGTGCTTGCATTTCTCCCATTGGGCCCCTCTGCTGCTGTTGATGCTGCTGTTGAGGATAATTCGGTCTCATCTGCTATTGGGGGATGAAAGTGGGACGGGGTTGCTGCTGCATGAAGTTCTGTCGAGGAGGCTGCTGGATGTTGTTGTTGTTAGACCACGAGAGATTTGGGTGATTTCTCCATCCCGGGTTGTATGTGTTTGAGTACGGGTTGTTGGCCGGTCGGTTCTGGTAGCCTTGAAGAGCATTGATATCCTCATATTGTTCACCAAAGTCTTGATCGAATGCCGAGGGGCATACCTCCGATCTGTGTCCTTGGACTCCACAGGCGCCACATGCTTCAACAGTCATAGTCTGCATTGGTTGGCCTCCCCTTGCATTCAGTAGCCGCATCTACTCTATGAGCTCGGCTATCTGATGGGCCATCATGTCTCGCCCAGAAGATACTTCGTGGACCCCGGCCCTCTTTCCTCGACTGCTCTGTTGAGACGAGTTAGAGCTCATCGCCTCAAAAATATCATTCATCTCCTCGGCCGTCTTTGCCAAAATATCTCCGCCGGCCCCATTGTCCACCATGTACTAGAGATTCTGGTGGAGAGAGTCATAGAAGCTGTTCATCAACAAGGCAAGTGGGAAGTTATGGTGTGGGCAATGCCTCTGGAGGTCCTTGAAGCACTCACATGCTTCATGAAATGGCTCGTTCGGTTGTTGGACAAAGGAAACGATTTGAGACCGGAACTCCTGCGTCTTCTGGTGAGAAGAGTATTTCCCAATAAACTTGGTGTACACTTGCTCCCAAGTGGTCAGGGAGTCGGGAGCAAGTGTCATAAACCAAGCCTTGGCCCAGTCTTTGAGTGTCTTTGGGAAACACCTCATCTTCAGCTGGTCCTTGTTTAAGTTGTGAAGAGGGAAGGTCTGGAGGACATTGTAGAACTCCCGAATGAAATGGAGTGGGTCCTCGTTGGGTAGACCATGGAAAGATAGCAGCTGGTTGTAGTGGATTGTTTTTAGCTCGTAGTTCCGAGCTGCTGGCCCCAGCCGGATGCATGAAGTCACTGGCCCGATTATTGGTTGAGCCAAATCACGAAGGAGATGACGAGGTGGGTTATTCACTTCCTCCTCACCGTTGTTTGTCATGTCTCCTTGACTATCTGAGTCTCGGTTAGCTGAGTCTGAAGATACAGGGGCAAGGTTAGCCAACAATTCCTGGAGGTCCCTCTGGATGGATTCGTTGTTCGGAATGATTACATGACCACTCCTGGTACGCATAAACAAAAACAACAAAAACGTCACGGGCACCAGATAGATAAGAAAAAAGACAAAGAAAAACCAAACAAGAAAACACTAGAACTAGTCAAAGAAAACAAAACAAAGAGAAACACACAAAACAAGAAATCACAAAAATAAGAGAAACACTGAAAACAAAATGAATAGGCGCACAAAATAAGTCCTAAACCTTCCCCGGCAACGGCGCTATTTTGTTGTAGTTATTTTTACCGGAGTTAAATCGAAAGGTTCGAACACCGGGTCGTATCTTAAGGAAGGTCAGCCGAATTATTTGTACAGATATTCAATCACACGAAAAAGAAAATAAATTCCTAAACACTCTAATTCAATGATTTTGGTTTTCAATTATCAACTAATTAATTCTCAAACAATGCAAATAAACAAGTTTCTTGCAATTATCAACTAATTATCAATACTTAAAACGAGTTTCTTCAACGTACAAAGGCTAGGGAATCTGGGATGATTATACTCAAATCAAATTCAAACACCAAGCAAAAATCGTTCGGCTAAATTATTCACTCAACCTACACATCTAGAAATTATTCCTCAATAACTTCTCGTAACAAGAGGAAAAATATAGACAGCAAATCAAACCTATCAATTAACACGTAGGCAATACAATTACGAACAAGCCTACTCTAGTCGAGCCTAGATCGACCGACTTCTCCCCTTTCGGTTCTACAAGTCGATTAATTAGATCAAAATGGTGATCAAGCATCTAACCCTAGGTTTAAATCAACTCGAAAAGATTGAACGAAATTCACAAGCAAGATAAGCACACGAGTACGAGTAATCACCCCCTATCCCTAGCTTAAGAATTTAGTCACTCATGCCAAGATGAACACAAGACATAGTATAAAGCAAATACTCCAAACTCATAATCAAAATGAGAAGAAAGCTTATGATAAATAAAAGTCAAGTGTTGAATCTCAAGCACAATCCAAATCCACGATGAAATTCCATGGGTGTCACTCCCAAAAATCTCAAAATAAGCCAAAGACAAAAGAAACAAGTTTTTCGTCTGATAAAACGAGAGAAAAATGAAAAGTGCAGAATGAATCCTATGCCCTAGCCCGATCCTCCTAAATAGAAATAACATTTCGAAATTAAAAGTCCCAGTGCCGCGGCGCAACGTGAAGATGTGGCAGAAGTCGTGGTCTTCGATCACGGCGTGAAGAAGTTGAATTACCGCGGCGTTAGGCATGTCACGGCGTGGCAGCTGGGGAAACTCGACTTCTCTGTACGCCCGTGGAGACCATCGTGGCGTGGCTATCAGCGTGGGAGAGCTGAAGTCCACGGCGCGTCACCTTCTTCGGCGTGGGAGAGTGGAAGTCCACGGCGCGTCACCCTCCTCGGCGTGTCAGCTGGAGAAGAATCGTCGGAAGGCCCGTTAGGGGCTCCGCGTATGTGGTCGCGTCGTGAAAGGAGTGAAGTGCCTCGGCGAGTCGTGGCAACTGGGAAGGCTCGATAGTGCATGTGCTTTGTAAAACCGGGATAGCTCGACTTGGTAAACTTCGAACACTTAGTCAAAGATCCGAACCTGCACACCTCCAAAAAAAAATAACACCCGAAAACAGAGGAAACAACCGAATATACGAAAATAACGAAATAATAGAAAGACATCACACAAACAACTCGAGGACCGAAAATCCAATCGAAAAACCTAAACCGGGGGCTAAAAACCTATAAATCAACAAGCAAAAAGATAACAAAAATGGGACAAACAAGAGTAGAGAAAGCTGGTCATTTTTCCTGACAAATCTCCAGTAACATGTTGTCAGCGACAGACATATATGCTTTCTTTCGGACAGGGATACGGGATTACAGAGTGCCGTGGAATCATTGGAAACTTGGCAAGAACCCGCTGCATATCACCGGATTTGTCTTTGACATCTTCAAAGCAACGTGGTTACTAGGTTCAAGAGTAAGAAAATCCGAAATTGGTGTTGGGATTTGGGTTCACAGCTTTCAGAGCAAAAATTTCAACAGATACGAGAGCGGCTTTCGAATTTTAATCCGAAAGCATACGATTACCTGTTCGGAATTCCTCTGAACAAGTGGACCCTGTTTGGAGACGGAGGACGTAGATGGGGTACATTGACAACCAATATGTCTGAGAGTTACAACAACGTCCTGAAAGGTGTTGCGTCTTGCCCTGTCGAGCTTTGGTACACGCCACATTCATGAAAACTTTGTACTTGTTTCAGCAGTAACAAAAGATTTCCACGAGATGCAGTAATGTCATTGCTAGTGCCCACTATGCCGCTTATTGCGAATTGGAGACTACGGCCGCAACTCATAAGGTGCAATGTGCGAACGCGGAGAGATCCCTGTACAAGGTGACAACCGGTCTACGGGATCATGGTAGAGGGGACAAAAGGTATATATGGTTTATTTATTTATTGTATAATTTATATTATTATTTTTTTTGTTTCATTAAAATTTTTAGTTGTTTATAAATATAATTCAATGTGGAAAAACAGGTATAAGGTTTCGTACGACCGGATGCGTTGTAGTTGTCTGAAGTGGCAGACACATAGGAAACCATGCTCTCATGCTATAGCTGTGTGTCATCAACTTGGGGCTCCACCAAAGTTCTTGTATGATCCCCACTTTTGGACAGAGAATTGGGTAGCTCAATTTTCTAATTGGAGTTTCGCTCCGATTGGTGATCCAGACACATGGCTGCCGGTCGGATGGAACTTACTACCACATTGGGAGAGGATCATCACGAAGGCTGGACCCGATCGCGTGCAAACGAAGCGTCATCGCATGCAAATGGATCGTCGGGCACACCGCCAGAATGATAGAGGACAGTGTAGTAGATGTGGTAATCCAGAGCATTTTGTGGATGACTGTTTGTCCTCACATCCTCGCACTGATAGTTCTAGACTCCGTGATGAGTGGGGAAACTAGATTTGTTAGTGTTTATTTTTGTTATGTTGGACTATTTTTTTTTAGTTGTTTACTTTGATTTGTTGGACTATGTTTGGATGATATATTTTTGTTATGTTGGACTATATATGAGTTGATTTGTTTGTGTATTTTTGGTGTAGCTGGTTGTTCTGAATATGTGTATCAGGTTTTTAAATGGTGAAACAAGCGACCAAAACAATTTTTTTTTCTTTTTTTTTTCATATAACAGTTTAAAACGTATTTCTAAAATACGTTTTTAAAAACATTAAATATTAAAAAACGTATTTCTGTAATACGTTTTCTATAAAAATAATAATAATAAAAAAGAACTCGCGACTTACACCTACCCGCGAGATGGTCTCGTGCGCGCGAGATTGGCCTGCAGTCCTGGGCTTGCCCTTGGCTTGCTCGGTTTGGATTTCTGGGTCGGGCGGCTCGGTCGGCTTTGAACGGCACGTTTTCCCATGTTCGCCGAAAGGAAACTATTTAAATTAATTATGTGATTTTAATTATATAATATATAGTATATAATATATAACATATAGTATATAGTATATAAACAATATAACATATAGTATATAATATATAACATATAGTATATAATATATAACAAATAACATATAACATATATTATATAACATATATCATATAGTATATAACAAATAACATATAACATATAGTATATAGTATATAACATATAACATATAGTATATAACATATAACATATAATATATAACAAATAACATATAACATATAGTATATAGTATATAACATATGGCATATAGTATATAGTATATAATATATAACATATAGTATATAACTTACTAAAAGACTTCTTGAACGTGAACTTATTAATAAGACTGTTCGAACATGAAAATATAACATATATTATATAACATATAGTATATATTATTAGATATAGTATATGGTAATAAGACTTACTATATAATAAGACTACTCAAACGTTAACTTACTAATAAGATTTCTCCAACGTGAACTTACTATAAACTATATACTATATGATACATATTATACTATATAGTACAGTATATTATATAGTCCAGTATACTCATATAGTATATAG
>BKCP01004672.1:357388-408910 GCA_008636005.1 Striga asiatica | reverse complement strand
CACCGGTCTGCGAATTGTCACCGCCGTCTCGGCACCGTCAACGGCAAATCTCTTCGTCAATTAGGTAAATAGCCCAAAATTTTTTCAAATTTTTCAACAAATACGAATTTTCATAATACATTTTTCGGTTAGGCTTGCTTGAAAATTTGATGTTTTAAGGTTGGGTTACATTTAGGGTTAGAATTAGGGCTTGATTTGAACTATTGTTTGAATGAGGTTTGCAATTAGGGTTTAGGGAATTTTCGGAATTAGGACGTTAGGGTTTGGATTTAGAACTTCGAATTAGGACTCGAAACTCTAATGTTGTTGAAATTGTGAAATTTTGAACTATTGTGTGAACTATTGTGTGAACTTCGATTTTTCGGAATTAGGACTCGAATTAGAACTTCGAATTGTGAAATTGTGGACTCGGTATTCTAATGTTGTTGCCTTGGACATATGTTGAAATACTTAGTTTTTGGCTATTGTTGTGAAGTGTTTTTGTTAATTTTATTAGCATCTAAATTGTAAACAATATATTACCATTGTTCTTGATCCCTATTGATAATCCCATGCGATAATCCCGTTCTTGATCACTATTGATAATTCTAACTCTAATTTTTACTAGTTAATGACAATACGTCCTCTTTATATTGGTTCACTTTATTTAAATTTTTAAGAAAAAAATTTCTTTCATATCTTCTAATTTATTTAGAATTCATAAATAAACATTAGATTATCATTAATTTAATAAATAACCTTAATCCTAATATTTTTATTTTTATATTGTTTGTAGATAAATGGCTTCATCGTCCTCCTCACAGCCTCAACAATACAGTGTCCATCTTGTTCCGAGGGATGGCACTCTTCTATATCTCCAGTACTGCCACCGGTCACAGGCGGTATTTGATAATGCGCCGGGAGCTCGTTACACGACGCTTACAAACCGCCATTTCGACGGTCAGTTCTGGGAGGCTTTGTCAAGCCAGCCATGGTCGGTTTGGGAGGTCATCGACCGGACTGGTTTCGGACCCTTGTTTCGAATGGGTCGAATCCAAGCCGACAACAGCCTCATTACTGCTCTCATGGAGAGGTGGCGCCCAGAGACGAGTACCTTCCATTTTGATTTCGGCGAGACCACCATCACGCTCCAGGACGTACAAGTCTTGGGTCTGCCAATCAATGGAGCTGCTGTTGTGGGAGTGACTTTAGATCTATCACCCCTACAGTGGCGAGAGAGGTGCTAGGACTTGCTAGGGTTTGAGCCCTATGTTCATGCATATTTTTTCATAGAATTTTTTTAAATATGTGTCAACTCAATTTTATCGTTTCTAATATGAAAAAACCACTCTCCGGATCCTCCCACCACCGAGGCAGAGCAAGCAGCACAGGATCCAAAGTCTTGGGACATTAAAGGCCAGTATATGAATGATGGAGGGTTAGAGGCCGAATGCAACCGTATGTTGCAAGAAGGAGAAGCGGACATCGTGTACGAGTGGAGGGCGAGGGCCCTTATCTTTTGGTGTGTAGGGTCCTTCATCTTCCCTGACTAGCGGGCGAATGACGTCCCACTTTACTGGTTCAAGCTGCTGGAGGACATAGATGCTATTAAGGGGTGCAGCTGGGGTTCAGCGCTCCTGGACGAAGTATATAGAGCGTTGTCAACCTCGTACAAGGCCAAGGAGAAGTGGATCAAGAACTGCGCTCAATTGATCCACATAAATTTATTTAATTTTTATTTGAAAATTTAATATTTTATTTTTTCTTACTTCGACTACTACCTAATAACAAAATTAATGTCCATTTGTGTAGGTTTGGGCATGGGAGCATATTCCTCGTATTCGCCCAATAGTGAAGACCAGTAGGTTTGATACTCTGCCTGATTGTCCATTGGGAGCGAGGTAATCACCTTTATTTTTATTTAATCCGTACATTATTTTCATTATCAAATTTTGTAATTACAAACTTTTTTTTCTGTGATTTTTAAGGTGGGTGGGACGGAAAAAGAATTAAACGCCAATACATTGGTCACCTACCGGGATCAGTTGACAGGGCTGGGAGAGAAAGATGTAATATTCTTAATTCCTATTGCTTGATTTATCTTTGTTTTTTTGTTTTTAATTTTGTAATAACTTAATTACTAATTCAATTTGGTAACGCAAAACACTCCGATCGGCTTGAAATCGGTTTGCTTCCTCCTTCCTTGCCGATAGAACGCCGCGTCCCTGCACAGAACTCTCACACCGGAGGGGTTTTCCGGTGAAGAGCCTCCGATGCTTAAGTCAGTATGTGTTTGTTCAATTTTCCAAAGTAAAGAATGGATAAATCGTAAACCCTAAGAAAAGGCCCACTCCCATATATATAGGAGTGAGATACCTGCCCTAAGAGCTGCCCGGATATTGGTGAGCTGTCCTGCCCTTGCTGCCCGTCCGTACACACACAGTGTACGTGTTGTCAGAAATGTCAGGGGTGTCAGAGGTGGTTGCTACCACTATCACTGTGCACCAATACGTTTTCGCCACGTGCCCCCCTCTGAGCTGAGGGGAATTATTCCCTTGCGCAAACCGTTGGGATCTCCTGACATCACTCACGCGCCCATTCGCGTTCAGGTCACGCTCTCGACTGCTTCCTTCCTGCTGCGTGCTCGATCTGATCGAGCTCCCCTTACTAAATCGATTCTCGACCAGCTCTGCTATTCTGCTCGATCTGTTCCGTTTCGGTCGATCATTCTTCAACCAACGTGGTTTTCTCCACCCTATGCCTGCCTGACCGACATGATGGACCGGTCTGCTCCTTAGTCGTATAATATCCCATATCATCTAATCCCCCCCACTCTGGTCGAGTCTGAATGACTCGACCGAAGAGTGGATTCGAGTTGTCTTCTTCGTTCAACTTATTTTTTCGATCATCTTGTTGGTGTCACCCTCTGGTCTCCTCCCTCGATCACTTTTTCATTGATGTCGCTACCTTTTCTCGACCACGTGGTTTCTTTTATTGCACGCTATGATTGCTTTTTGTTGTTTTTTATTTCTTTTTATTACTAGCGTGATTTCCGCCTGCCACCTATCTTCCTTCTCTGTACTTTTAATCATCACGTCTTCTCGCTATTTGTGTCGCTTCGATTTCTACGCCCCTTTAATTGTCTCCGCCGTTGGATCTCCTTTTATCTAACGGTCATATTCTCCCAACTCTTCCCCTTATTCATCTGTACTCCTATAAATACAATACTTAGTCGTTTTTGCTGCTTTTCTCACCTTTGCGATTTTGAACCTTCTTTGCGCTCCACACTTTCTCTCTGCAGACTGTTCTTGCCTGCTCTCAACGCCTGTTCAAGCAATTTCCAGCAGCCACTTCTCCACCGCGACCATGAGTAAGTCTCCTGTGCTCCGATTTTATATTTACATGTGTTTATTTTGTCAATTTTTCGATTTTCCCGTTGTTTCTCCCTTTTCCCCCATTCTTCTTGCTCCGCTAGCGGCAAAAAACCTACCTTTCTTGCTTTTCAAAACCTTAATTCCTCTTCTCTTTCCCTTAATTTTTGCTCTTCTTTTCAGATTCCGCTGATTCTAACGTACCGAGCCATCAGTTCAGTGAGGATGAGGCAAGCGCATCGTCTTTTCCTGTTCGCCAGCCTATTCCTCACTCGTCTTCTCGCTCCGTTGAGGAAATCTACAATCCCGTTCCCCTCAGTGTTCTACGCCCTTCTGATTACACCACACCTTCTCCTCCTCGCCGATCTACTCGTCCGATTGATGAATCGGATGGGGATACCCTCGATCACATCCCCCTGAATCGTCGTCGACCGGCGTTTGGGGCCTCTGATGCCGTTGAAGAGGCCCTCGATGCCACCGAAGCCGCTTCTGAGAAAGACGAAGACAATATTCCTCTTTCTCGCCATTCCATTTTTGCTCGGGCTGCTTCTTCGTCTATCCCCGTCTCTACTTCTCCTAAGGCTGCTCCTAAGAAGGGTAAGTCGGCTAAGGTGTCCACCTCTTCAAAAAAGGCTTCTTCTTCCTCTTGTTCCCTCATAGCTGGTTGGTTGGATGCCGAAGAAGTTGGCTATCCTACCAATTGGGCTTTTTTGTCCCCAAGCTCTCGAGATACCTATGACCACCCTCCCCAAAACTGTTATACTTTCTTTGAAATTCAATTTAAACTTGGCATCCGCTTTCACTTAAGCCAGGATTTGATCGATCTCTGCAAGTGGTTCGACCTACCCTTGAACCAACTTCCGCCCAACGCCATCAGATTTATTACCGTCTTCATTATCCTTTGCCGCGTTCGTCTAGGTCGACTTGACCTGGATTTTTTCCATTACTGCTATATTCCCTCGAAACATGCTCAGGGGATCTACCTCAAGAGCCGCAACGACGTCCATTTCATTTCAGATACTCCTTCAAACGTCCCCCGCTGGAAAGAAAAATTCGCTTTTGTCGAGCCCAAACCTGCTTTTCCTTGGGCCCCATCTCCTTGGCTCAAGGAACTCCCTCGAGAATACTCCGTGCCTTCCACCAACGCACTCTTCGACCAACGGATTGCAGTATGGAATAGCAAGCCCGTTGCGTCGAAGACCCTTCTGGAGGATGAGAACCTCCTGCATTTTTGTGGGCTGCTTACCCACAAATCATGCCCTCTTCCTAGGCATGCATTTTTGCTAAATAGGCTTGAGCATCACCATATTTGTCTCATATATTATGTATTCATTGCGGTTTTGACCTGCGTGTACGTTTTTTGCAGAGATACCCACTATTTCTGTGCCTAGGAGGAGAGCTCCCCTGAAGAAGAAAACCGCCGTTGAAGGGTCGAGTGCCAAGCCTGCTGACTCCACCGCCTCACAACCTGTGCGCTCGACCTCACCTCCTCCTAATATAACTGTCGAGTAGCCATCTTCGGTCCAGCCTCCCGCTGACCAGCCAACCAAGCCGTCCGACCAGCATCAAAGGCCCTCCTCTCCTCCGCGCGAACCTTCTCCGGCGCATTCTCCTTCACACGACCAGCCTACTCCGATCATACACGTTCCCGCTTCTCCTGAGCAGACTCAGCTCAGAGAGAATTCACTTAAGCGTCCCCTTGCTGCAGGGGCTGAGGATGTCGGCAAGCGCCGTCGCGTGGAGGAAACTGCGCTGTCGATTACCACCTTTGACGGCGTAAGATTCTCGCACTTTCTCCGGGACGTTCTTCCTTCCGTCGACCATCCTACCGACAGCTATAACGATGGTCATACCCTGCAAGATCGGGGCCATCGGCTCGCTCGCTGGCTGGCTCAGGTGGTTTTCTGCGACTTAACACCTATTTATCTTATTTCATCCTCCTTCATTCGTTAGTGTTCTTAACACTTTCTTCTACGCACCTTTGTAGGGAATGGTTGAGCTCGCGCCATTGATCGAGCAAACGTTGGCAAGTCCGGGTCGATCTATCTCGGCCCTCGAGCGGAGTAATCTTCGTCTTGGCACTCAGCTGCAGGAAACTATTGCCAAGGCAAACGATCTCCACGAGAGGTTAAAGGAGTCGGCTGCCCGCAATAAGGTCCTCTCTGATGAGAAAGAAACGCTCGAGGGGGCCTTGAAATCCTTCGAGGAAGCCCTCGAGGCAGAGCGAGCCGAGAAGGAGGCCCTCCTGGCTTCTAAAAAGGCTCTCGAGGTGGCGCTCGAGGAGGAGAAGTTGGCGCGAGCGCGCGAAAACATCGCTTTTGAGCAGAGGGCGAAACCGCTGATCGATGAGGCTGCCCTCCGAGCCCGGCGCATGGTCTTCCACACAACCGCCGACAAGCGTTTCCTGCAAAATTATCGTGAAGAGGTGGTGGCTGCCTTCAAGCAGTCACCACAATATCTAAAGGACGTGCAGGATTATGGCACCCACTGCTTTGGGGCCATAATGCAACAAGCGGGGCTTCAAGTGGCTGAGGACGGGTTCGAGGAGTTCAACATGGAAACCATATAGGATGCCATGCCTAAGGCCCCTGTTGGCTATCAAAATGCCCTCGACCTGCCCGACGATCATGATTGGTGGTCCGGCCTTCTTGAGCTTGTCGTGGAGCGGGATGACCTGCTGAAGCGCACCTTCAAGCTCCCCGACGGCTACGTCCCTCCTCCTGCTCGCCAAACCCTGCCCACTGGTGGGGCTGGGTCTGCCTCCGGCTTGAGCCAGCCCACTGGATCGGCGCAGCAGCTCGAGCAGACTCCTGCTGACAGTGGTGCCAATGCTAGCCAAACCACTCAGGATCCAAATGATGCCTCTTCTTGATTTTTGTTGTAATCATTATTCTTTTTTGTAATTGTTCGTCTGAGCAAGCGTTATCTTGTTGAATGAATACTATAAGATTTGAAGCATGTGTAATTTTCTTGTCAATGCCTTTGTTATAGCATCTGATTTAGTTATCGACGAGCACGTGCCGTTACTAAATGTCGATGCCCTGTGAACCAACCATAATCACTCCATTTTTATCTTCTAAATTAATCATAATTTCCGCGGCAATCTTAATGAATTGAATATCATTACACCTATTTACCCTTGAACGGGTATTCATTTCACGCGACTATCCAGCCTTTCGGTCTTGATCGTGATAGATTTTTTCCGCGAGCACATGTCCACCCTCAAAGGGGTGGTCGTTACATGCGACCATCCAGCCTCTCGGCCTTAGTCATGATGGATTTTTCGTGCACATGTCCACCCTCAAAGGGGTGGTCGTTACATGCGACCATCCAGTCTCTCGGCCTTAGTCATGATGGATTTTTTGTCTTCGAGCACATGTCCACCCTCAAAGGGGTGGTCGATACATGCGACCATCCAGCCTCTCGGCCTTAGTCATGATGGATTTTTTGTCTTCGAGCACATGTCCACCCTCAAAGGAGTGGTCGATACATGCGACCATCCAGCCTCTCGGCCTTAGTCATGATGGATTTTTTGTCTTCGAGCACATGTCCACCCTCAAAGGGGTGGTCGATACATGCGACCATCCAGCCTCTCGGCCTTAGTCATGATGGATTTTTTGTCTTCAAGTAATCATTCATCATAGGCCACCACATATATGCAACGAAATTAAAGCAATCAATTAGGCACAGTATTGAAAGTTGAACAGAAATTTCATTAGACCAAATCGGGAAATTCAGTACATCATTTTGTTGTGGAGAGTTTCCGACAAGAGAAAGAAAAGACAAAAAATTTTAAACATAATATTTCTTCAAGTTAGCCACATTCCATGACCTGGGGAGTGATCGGCCTTCAACATCCTTGAGTGAATATGCACCTCCCGCGTGCACCTTCTCGACCAAGTATGGTCCTTCCCAGTTAGGTTCGAGCTTACCCACGTGCTTCAACACGTCCACCCTTTTCCAAACCAGGTCGCCCACCTGGAATCTCCTCATCTTGACCTTTCTGTCATGCGCTGCCCGCATCCTTCGCTTGTACGCCTCGACTCTGATCGAGGCTTGTTCCCGATGTTCTTCGATTGTGTCCAGGGCTGCCATCATTAAGTTCTCGTTCTGCTCAAGATCATATGTGCTTGATCTTTGTGACTGGATCTCGCTCTCGATTGGGAGCAATGCCTCCATGCCGTAAACCAGGCTAAACGGTGTCTCTCCTGTGGTCGATCTTGGTGTTGTCCGATATGCCCAAAGTACTAAAGTGAGCTCGTCGACCCATGCTCCCGACGCCTTCTCCAATCTTGTTTTCAGGCCGTTTAGGATGATTCTGTTGATCACCTCGACCTGTCCGTTGGCTTGCGGATGAGCAACCGACGCGAAGTGTTGCTCGATCTTCAAGTCTTCACACCATGCTCGAATCCGCTTGCCATTAAATTGCGTCCCATTATCGGACACCAACACCCTTGGAACACCAAACCTGCAGCAAATATTGTTATATAAAAATTGTATGACTTTCTCTTCCGTGATTTTTGCCAGCGGCTCAGCCTCCACCCACTTCGTAAAATAGTCCACTGCCACTATCAGAAATTTTCTTTGACCAGTTCCCTGCGGCATCGGCCCTACCAGATCAACGCCCCACTGCACAAATGGGATAGGGGCACTCATCGTCGTCATCATTTCCGCCGGTCGGTGAATAAGCGGCCCATGTTTCTGGCATTGTAAACATTTCCTCACCATCATCTTCGCGTCTTCCTTCATGGTCGGCCAGAAATATCCTGCTCGCAGTATTTTCGCTACCAAAGACCCCGCCTTACTATGATCACTGCAACATCCCTCGTGGGTCTCCTTCAACACGTGTCGGCCCTCTTCTCGTGTCACACATCTTAGGTGAGGACCGGCATACGATCTCTTGTACAACACCCCATTATGCTCGAAAAACCTCCTTAACACCCTCACCCCTCCTTCTCTCAATTCTTTAAGTATCAAAGCTCTCCAATCGTCAACCTCTTCTATCTCCGCTACCTCCTGCTCGATCGCACTTCTCTTCATGTGCAGCAAAGTGACACTTCTGCTCTTACAGTCGACCAGATTCTACGCAATTTTGGATAGCAGATCCGCTCGACCATTCTCCCCTCGAGGTATTTGCACTAATTCGAACGAGCTAAACTCCACCCTTAATCTTTTCATTTCCTCGACGTACCGCTGCATTCTTTCCTCCTTCACCTCAAAGTCCTCCTGAAACTGGCCCACCACCAACTGAGAATCAGAATACACTTGAAGTTTACGAGCTCCACCTGCTATGGCCAGCTGCATCCCTTTAATAACCGCCTCATACTCTGCCTCATTGTTCGATACCTTATACTCGACTTTGACTGCGAACTCCAGGTTGTCTCCCTTGGGTGAGATTAGAACAATGCCCAAGCCTCCTCCGACTCTCGACACCGAGCCATCAGCAAACATTTGCCAAACACCTTCTTCTTCTTCCTCCCCCTTCGTACCCTCTTGTATGAAATCCGCCAACGCCTGCGCCTTTATCGCCCTCCTTGGCTCATATGCTATCGTGTACTCACTCAACTCGACTGTCCATTTGACTAGTCGACCTGACACCGAAGGTCGACCTAACGTCTCTCCCAATGGCATATTCGTTCTCACCTTCACCTTATGGCCTAGAAAATACGGCCGCAACTTCCTCACTGTTACTACCACCGCTAAAGCACACTTCTCGATCTCCGAATATCTCCTTTCCGCCCCTTGCGTTACTTTACTCACGTAATAAATTGGAAATTGCACCGCGCCTTCTTTCCTTAACAAAACCGAGCTTAGCGCCAGTTCTCCGATAGATACGTACAACACTAGGTCCTCCCCCGGAATTGGTTTAGCCAATAGGGGCAAGTTAGCTAACACCTTTTGTAACTCCTCGAATGCTTTCTGGGCCTCCTCCGTCCATTGGAATTTTGAGCTCTTTCGCAACGTTCGAAACAAGGGCCCACTCTTTTCCGCTACCTTGGATATGAAGCGGCTCAAACCCGCTATCCTGCCCGTCAGAATCTGTACCTCCTTCACTTTTGTGGGTGGCCTCATCTCGATCACCGCTTTCACCTTTTCTGGGTTGACCTCGATCCCTCTCTTCGTTACCATGTACCCCAGGAACTTTCCCGACTTTACCCCAAAAGAACATTTAGCGGGGTTCAGCTTCATGCCATATCTCCGCAACGTCAAGAACGTCTCCTTTAAGTCATTCACGTGATCGGCCTCCACCTTACTCTTCACCAACATATCATCGACATACACCTCCATGTTCCTCCCCAGCTGTTCCTTAAAGATCTTGTCGACCAACCGCTGATATGTCGCCCCTGCATTCTTTAAACCGAAAGGCATCACCACATAACAATAAGTGCCCCTGCTCGTAACAAAACTCACCCTCTTCCGATCATCCCGAGCTAAAGGGATTTGGTGATACCCCTGGGATGCATCCATAAGACTGAGCAACTCACAACCTGCAGTCTTTAACGTGGCCCACCTTTAACAACTTCTCGACCTCCTGCTCGATCACCTTATCCATTTCCGCGCCATGGTGTTGCCTTTTTTGTTTCACTGGTCTCACCGTTAAGTCGATATTCAAACGGTGTTCTATCACCTCCGCCTTTATCCCTGTCAACTCCTCAGCCGTATACGCAAAAACATCTGCGAACTCTCTGATCAACCCAATCAACTTCGACCTTATGGGCTCCTCAATCTCCTTACCTATCCGAAATTTCCTCTCTTCGCACCCTTCTACCATCTGGACTTCCTCAATCTCCCCTCCTGGCTGCATCTCCACCTTTTCTTTCCCCTTGTCCGCTCTTTCCTTCTCTTCTTTCGACCTCGAGCCCCCAGGTCGGCTCGGTACTCCCTCCTCCAGCTTCGCCCGCTTCCTCGAGAGCTGCTTATTATTGCTCGCCGTGGTCTGATAGCAACTCCTCGAGGTAAGCTGATCTGCTGCGACCTCACCAACGTTTTCCCCCACCGGATATTTGATCGTCATGTGGTACGTCGACACGACCGCCTGAAAAGCATTTAAGCTAGTCCTTCCCATGATAATGTTGTACGAGGACTCTGCTCCAACGACCACAAACCTTACCATTCGCACCTTCCTCGTCATCCCTTGCCCCAAGGCAACAGAAAGGCTTACTTCTCCCATCGGCATCACCTCGCCTCCGTTGAATCTATATAAGGCTGTGGTCACCGGCTTCAGGTCAAGGTTGAGCTCCTTATTTATCTGCACAAAACAATCATAAAACATCACATCAACCGAACTCCCCGTATCAATAAACACCCTCTTCACGTCGAAACCAGCCACTTCTGCCGTTATCACCAGCGCATCATTGTGGGGCAACACTACTCCCTCTGCATCTTCCGCTCGAAAACTTATCTCCGGCATTCGAGCAGTGATCCCCACCTCCTCTCTCTTCCTCTTCATTGCTCGAACATGACCTTTCCTTGCATTGTTCGAGTCCCCATCTGTTGGTCCCCCCGAGATCATGTAAATCGTTCCTCTCTTCATCGGGCCTTGATCTCCCTGACCTCCTCGATCTTGACTCCCTCGTCTCCTCTTGACTCCTCGATCACCCCTTCCATCTCGAGGATCGCCTTCCTCATCATCATCTCGATCACTCCACTCCACCGAGTCCTCTCGACACTTTCCTTTATCCTTCCCCTTCGCCTTCCCTTCGCACATGAACTCCTTCAGATACCCCGCCCTGATAAGGTGCTCGATCTCATCTTTGAGGTGCCTGCACTTCTCCGTTTTGTGCCCATAGTCTTTATGAAAACGGCAATACTTGCTCGACCTGGGCTGTGTCGGCCCCTCACGCCTCGACTTCGGCCACGTCACATTCCTATCCTCTATCTTCCTCTCAATGGCCACCAGCACCTCGCCCATTCTTGCATTAAGGGGCGTAAAGTGTTGGAACCGCTTTCCTCCAAGTACTGGTCGATCCTTCCACCTGTCTTCTCGCCCTCGATCAATCCTGCCACGCCCCTCTCTTCTGGGCGATCTCCTACCCGGTGATACCCTTCGAGGCGAGCTTACCCTCCCTTTCTTTGGCTCTGGCTTAGCCAACTCTTCCAACTTAGCAAACTCGGCCTCCGTTTCTTCCAGATTAATATACTTCTTACACCTTTTTAGCACATCGTCATACGTACGAGCAGGGGTTTTAGCTAAAGATGTGCGACAAGGCCCTGCTCGCAAACTCCGTATCAACCCCCCAGCTTTCACCTCGTCCGAGGCCGTGGGGATCTCCAAACCAGTTTGATTGTATCGCGCGACATACTTACGCAATGATTCTTTCTCCCCTTGCCTCATAGCCATCAACGTCAAATACGTTTTTTCTTGTGCCACCGCACTCGCATACTGGGTCATCAGCTTTTCCGCGAAATCATCAAAGTCCTTGATCGATCCATGAGGGAGTTGCTGAAACCAGTCGAGCGCGCCTCCCCTCAAGGTCGACAAGAATGCCCTGCAGCTAACCGAGTCAGAATAACCATGTAACACAGCCAAATTCTCAAACGACCTTACATGCCTCGACGGGTCAGTGGTCCCATCGAACATCAAACTCATGTCTCTGAAATTCGCAGGTAATGGTGCAGCCAATATATCCCTCGAGAACGGATGTCCTCGAGCACGTCTTTCAGGTCGACCGTCCATCTTAGCTTGCATCTGCCTCACCTGCTCTGCGAGCCTCTCCACCTCCCGATCTCTTAAGGCTCCATCTCCTCCATAGCTAGACACGTCTTCTTCCATCATCGTTGGTCCAGCAGCCACTCGCGAAAGGCTTTGAGTGACCTGCTGAACCGCTTGTGCCGCCGCGTTCGCAACTATCTGCTGCATCTCCTGCCTAGTCATCACCACCTGCTGGCCAGGACGCGGTTCCTCCACCGGCGGCGACACCGCTCCTTGTACCGCCGCTCCTCGCTGCAGCGTCGCGGCCAGATCTGGTTGCGGCAGCGTTGGGGTCGCCACGCCATGAACTATGTGGGTCTCCTGGGCCCGATTTGAACCCACATCCGCCTCTGGTTGCACCGGCGTGACTCCAACACCTTGGGGAACAGGCGTCGGAGTCACCGGTGTACGCGAGGGTCCAGAGAAGCCCGGAGGTGGGCCTTCTCCAAACGGCCTCGTTATCGTCCACGCCTCATCGAACGATGCTTGTAAATCTCTCCTAGGAATTCCGTCCGCCATAGCCACCGAGCTTCAGAAATCTCAGCACACCACTTTTCGAACGAAGTCCCACAGACGGCGCCAAATGGTAACGCAAAACACTCCGATCGGCTTGAAATCGGTTTGCTTCCTCCTTCCTTGCCGATAGAACGCCGCGTCCCTGTACAGAACTCTCACACCGGAGGGGTTTTCCAGTGAAGAGCCTCCGATGCTTAAGTCAGTATGTGTTTGTTCAATTTTCCAAAGTAAAGAATGGATAAATCGTAAACCCTAAGAAAAGGCCCACTTCCATATATATAGGAGTGAGATACCTGCCCTAAGAGCTGCCCGGATATTGGTGAGCTGTCCTGCCCTTGCTGCCCGTCCGTACACACACAGTGTACGTGTTGTCAGAAATGTCAGGGGTGTCAGAGGTGGTTGCTACCACTATCACTGTGCACCAATACGTTTTCGCCACGTGCCCCCCTCTGAGCTGAGGGGAATTATTCCCTTGCGCAAACCGTTGGGATCTCCTGACATCACTCACGCGCCCATTCGCGTTCAGGTCACGCTCTCGACTGCTTCCTTCCTGCTGCGTGCTCGATTTGATCGAGCTCCCCTTACTAAATCGATCCTCGACCAGCTCTGCTATTCTGCTCGATCTGTTCCGTTTCGGTCGATCATTCTTCAACCAACGTGGTTTTCTCAACCCTATGCCTGCCTGACCGACATGATGGACCGGTCTGCTCCTTAGTCGTACAATATCCCATATCATCTAGGCCCCCCCACTCTGGTCGAGTCTGAATGACTCGATCGAAGAGTGGATTCGAGTTGTCTTCTTCGTTCAACTTATTTTTTCGATCATCTTGTTGGTGTCACCCTCTGGTCTCCTCCCTCGATCACTTTTATTTTCATTATTTTTATTTAATCCGTACATTATTTTCATTATCAAATTTTGTAATTACAAACTTTTTTTTTCTGTGATTTTTAAGGTGGGTGGGACGGAAAAAGAATTAAACGCCAATACATTGGTCACCTACCGGGATCAGTTGCCAGGGCTGGGAGAGAAAGATGTAATATTCTTAATTCCTATTGCTTGATTTATCTTTGTTTTTTTTGTTTTTAATTTTGTAATAACTTAATTACTAATTCAATTGTTATTTTTTTTTTTAACAGTTCGATTGGCAGTCCTATCGAAAGCACCTGGAGGATGATACTCTCCTGGATGCGTGCACAAAAGATCCACAATTATGGATATACCGGGGGTGGATCTTCAGTTGGAACACCCGGGAGGTACACCTGCCTGATAGGGTCCTCCGTCAATTTGGGTGTCGCCAGTCCATCCCCCAAAATCCGTTCATTCGGGATGAACGAGACTGGGACACACACCACAGAGGTCAGGGGATGATTGGGAGGGCATTTTGTGATTGGGCCGCATTCCACGCACCGTTTCTGAGCTCGTGGACAGAAGAAAGAGAACAACGTTTCCTCCCAGTTGCCCCTTTGTACGACTATTTGCAGCCGGAGCAGAGTTACCTTGAATGGTTTCACAGCAGGATTGTGAGATTCATCAATAACCCTGCCAATTACCTGGTGTTCCAACAAGCGGGCGGGTATCAGCCACTTGCCTAGCGGTTAGGCTGTCAGGTAAGTGTTCATTATTTGTGTTTATTATTATTAATGATTTTTTTTTTTTGTTGTTTCATGCTAATTATTATGAATTTTATTTACAGACTTCTGGACTACAGGGGGTTTATGGTGCATTATCCGATATTCAACCATTAATGCCTCAAATCCCTCCAGAAGCGCAGACCGGCTTCCAACAGTCGTACAACTTTGCCTTCTGTTCTCTGACTGTTGGCGGCCAAGGTGTTCCACATGGGGGGCCGTCCAGTCAAGTTTTCCCAGGACGAATACATTCGCCCCATGAGGACACGGTCACACACGGCCAGGCATCAACCCGCCCCTAACATTGGTGGGGGTAGAAGACCTCGAGCCCGTCCGCGCGCTCAGCCGTCCGCCCAGCACCTCTAACCTGAGCAGCCCGAGCCTCAACAAGGTGAGATTTTTAAATTAACAATTTTTTTTTCCAGTCCAATTTATGATTTCTTTTTTCAATTGAATTACTCAGATGAAGAAGATGAAAATGCGCAAGCTTTTCAAACTGACACGCTTCTCACACCTCAACCTCCGTCTTCTTCTCACATGGTATATACTCGGAAGGGGTCCAGACTGCGCAGGCCTAGGGATCCATACACTCCTTCCTAGTTAGTTGCGTTGAATTCGTGGATTTTGTGTTCATTTTGAATTGTTGGATTGTCTGTATAAACCGAATTATATCGTTTTGTATATATTGTTTGTTCAACAAATTATTGTGTTTCATTTGTTTGTTTATAGTGTATGTTGGATTATTATTGGGCGAATATGTTGATATTAGTTGCTCGAACAGGTATATTTGGTTGTGAAATGATCTCTAATAGGTTTTTTTTTTTTTTCAAATACGTTTACTAGGGATTTTTACAAAAACCGTATTTCACTAATACGTTTTCAATTTTTTACTTGGAAATGGTATTTTCTAAATACGTTTACTGTATATAATTTTGCTAAAACCGTATTTTTCAAACACGTGTTCATCCAAATTGAATTGCCCCAAATTGATTTTAGCGTAAAATCGATTTTATGATTTAGGAATTAAGGTTTTCTCAGAAAACGTATTTCAGAAATACGTTTTTAATGAAATTGATTTAGGTTAAAATTGATTTATAAAAAAGGTATTCCAGGAATACGGTCAATGTAATTTTCACATAAAAACGTATTACTTGAATAAGTTTTTATTATTTCTATTTTACCAATTTTTTTAAAATTTTTTTTTCTGCATTCATATAAATTTTATTTGTTTTCTTTTCAAAACGTAATTTTGAAATACGGTTTAATGTTTAAATTAAATTCTACAAAAAATGAATTATAAATCACATTAAGAAAATACGTTTAAAAAAACGTATTTTACTAATACATTTTATGTTTGATTAATTTACTTAATTAAGGTAATTAATTATTCTAATTTAAAACGTATTAGATGAATACGGTTTATTGTGGAAAATTCAATAAACCGTATTGTATAAATACGTGTTTCTATTAAAAACGTATTTGCTGAATACGAATTTTCAATTTTTGTCCACTCATTTTTTATTATTTTTATTTTGTTCATTTTATTTTATTTTATTTTTTGTTAGTAAAAAATTCTCATATCCGTTGTACTTTATTTCGAGTTTATTGAAAAAAAAAAAATAACAGATTCACATAAGATATATACTGTCTCACATTGAGAAATGCTATAGGTACATAATATTGTACATAGAGGTGTACATAACACTCACATTGAGTGGACCTACCAAAAATAAAAAATTAAGTGAACCCCACTCCATGTGAGTGTTATGTACACCTCTATATACATTTACTAGTAAAGTGTACGTGCGATACACGTGGTATCGAATGATTTTTGCTGAATAAGTTTGTAAAATAAATTAATTTTTTTATTAAACATATCATTGCAGGAATGAAATAAAATATAGAACAAATGAATTCATATGTGATTTTTTTTATTTATAATTAGCGTAATGATGTCCTAATATAAAAAGAGTGAAATAACGTTTTACAACTCCCAACTAAAATATATAAAAAACAAATCCTTAATACAAAAACCACTAAGATTTTATTTCATCTTTCTTATAAGAAACATTCATACTTAAACCACTAAGATTTTATTTCATCTTTCTTATAAGAAACATTCATACTCGCTGGAGTCTAATACATCAATAATATTGCAAAATTTCTCTTAATTCATTTGGCAAAACGCTAATTTTATTCAAATACTTAAGAAACACTTAAGAAACATTCTGACCCAACATATAGTCAAACTTCATGATCGTATAATCTTTATAATAAGGTACTTCTACTAACAATGCATAAATATCTCTATAAAATAACTAATTGTGTCATTAAAATTGCTGGTATTTTTTTATCATTGTATAAACTACTACATTTCTTTGTCTCTAGACATATTGGTGCCTACCCCATTGATGCATCGCCCCACGAGGTGGGAATGCATTTTATCTCCAAATAAAAGTTGACTTTCCAAAATTTTGGTTACATGTACTTCTCCCGAGGTGCTAAATTATTTTTTGAAATCATCATACATTACCTGAAAGTACCTCTAAAGTAATTGCACATATGTTCGAGTACAATATACCAATGAGATTATAAATATTTCTATAAAAAGTGACAACTTCATTCGAACATTCAAAATTGTTTTGATACTCCGACATTGTTATTTATTTGGAATATAGACGAACAATATAATCTATTATTTGAAAATTATTGACCATCATGTGGTTGTTGGAATGATTTTAGAATTGTTTATCATAATATCTTTCACATTCGTTTGAATATGCAATATTTGTGTGTCTAATAACTTCTTTAATGCTTTTATTGTCCAACATTATTCATCATACAAAATGATTATAAAATTCAAGATAAAGATCATTTCTTTATTCTTCAACAATGAGAAAACAAAACAATCAAAACAATGAGAAAATATTGAGAAACATATTATTTGTTAAAATATTGATATGAGAAGAGTTAGAATTCTATTATATTACGATACTCTTAGTCATCTGCAAAGTTTATTATTATGGAGTCATGATTAAAATATACATTATGTATTACAAATTTTTTTATTTTTTAATTATTTAAAATTAAAAATAAATAATATAGGATCATTATTTATGACAACCAATTTCTTACAGAATCCCTATATTTAAACGGTAGCAGCAAAAAAGTAGTAATTTTCAAAGACTTTTTGTTCGTATATATTGGTATTCATACTTGTCTAAGGAAATTCACACGTATTCTTTTTCTCATTGTGTTACTAGTATATTATTTGTTTCTTATTCTATAGATAAATAATATTTCATTTGCTAAATAATTAAAGCACATTTATATGAATTGCGTTATTTTTTGTATGTGTTTTATATAATGATGTTTTCAAATTATCTTTTTTATTAGACTGCAACTACTATAATCACATAAGATATAATGTAAATTTAATATATTTGATAAAAATGTACTTTTTATACGAATTATTAGATTAAAAAGTTTACAATTCTTTTCAATGTTTGATAAAATATTAGGTAACTAAGTCATTTTCATAATCACTAAATACATATATGGTACCACCATACTTTTTCAAGCAGTAATTGAATAATAGTTTAACGTACAACTCATTTATTTGTCTTTTTAATTCACATAGCTAACGTTATCTCATTTCCCTTCTCTGGCCTAGTCTTTTCCTTCTTTTATCTATGATTTCACTTCGCTTCGCTTCGTTTGTACCTAAGGTGCATTCGCCATAGTTTCAGCATTACGGCAAATCAGTGTCAAATATATATCGGGAATGGGCGCTCTACCCAAAATGTGGGAATAGTTGTAAGTTTACCTCCATTTTTTTTATGTTATTTTTAATATGAATTGTTTAAAATCTATGTAAGAAAAATGTAAGAAAAATATACCACAAGTTTATCTTATGTTATTTTATACTTAATAAAATTGATTTAACTTGAATAAATAAATTAATATATACTATAATTTTAGGTCAATTTATTATTTTAAAATTATTACTGATATATATATATATATATATCGATATAAATAATTATATTATTTTTATTTTATTTGCAATATATTGGTCAACTCAAACATTATTGAAAAAAATAATGTGATATATTACATATAAAAAGAGTAACAGATAAAAAATATGAAGTATCTCAAAATTAAAAAATTTAATGAGAGAAAGTAATTAAATTTTTAACTAAAAAATTTAAAGATTAACTTACCCAATTTTAAAGAAATGTATACCTAAAAGTTCTAGTTAAAATATATGTGTATCTTAAGTATGTTTTATATTTCTCATTAGCCAGCTCCAATTGATATTGTACATTAAGTAATTTTATCAGTATTTTACTCTTTGATTTAATGAGAGCTATAAGTTTTCTCATCATTCTTACCCCTTATTTAGTTATTATAATATTAATAAAATAATTAAGGACCTTTCAAAGTATCTTGTTTGTTTCGAAACAAAAATTACTTATTATCATAAATTAAACGACAATTACATTGAATGTATTATATATTCTATCTTATAAAAATTATCATAATAATAGTTGCACACAATATTATCTAATAATGCAATTTTGTTTATAGATTTGGAGTCCTACTTTTACTACATGAAAATGAGAAAATTCCAACGAAAATTACAACAAGAATATAACGATCTTCTTAAGTTGAATTGAGAAAAATCATGTCTTTTGGTTTCTTAAATATATTTTATCTTATTGTGACTGTATTGATTTATTAAAATGTATTACAAAATGAGAAATGTGATAGATTAATTTATAAATTACAATGACATGTTATTTTGATGGTATATTTTTTCTATTAACTAAATAATGCCCCCAATATGAAATTATTTGAGATCTATCACTGCAATTAGTTTTCCAATGGAATTTCCATTGAATTTTTGCACAATTCCAATGACAGTTTTTCCAACGATTGAAATATGGTCCAAAAAAAATCCAATGGAAATTCAAATAATTGAAATCTTTAAATCCACTAAAGTTCAAGTAATTTAATTTGAACTTTTTTGGAATAGCCAATGAAATTTTCCAATGAAAGCAATATTTATGAAATATTAGTTGGAATTTTCTGTAGATTACCTTACCGTTGATTTTTTCATTGCAATATAGCAATTTGTTGCAGTCCTCTTAAACATTAACTTTTTATGTAGTATTTATTGATTAATTGTGTTTACAATTTTTCTATTAAAAATATATTAAACACATGAACTTTTTAGTTCTTATATTTTTTTTTTTCAAAAATTACTCATTATTTTATCTCAAGATTACCTATTAATTTACCAATTGAGTTAGATTTCTTACATATTAAATATTTAAAAATTAGAATATTTCCTATTTTATATGTTCAATATGATATTTATATATTATATTAAAGAAAACTAATATAGCATATATAAAGTTATTTAAAATTAGAATAATAAAGATTTTTTTTTGTAACTTGCATGGATAAATGTACAAATAACTATTGTCTATCACATCATATTTACACATAAAATTATAAGGAGAAAAAACTAAAAGCGTTTAACAACACAACTCGTTTACGTCGATAAGTATATTTATAAAAGGTTTATATTTCTTCTATTAATTATAACATTTTTATTTATTACTTTGTTTCATATTTATTAGTACGTGTCACAACTTATTTATTTTTAATATTATTTATCATATTTAATATTTTTTTAAACTTTTATCGTGTTCTTTTTCATGTTCTTAACTGTAGATTTGTCAAAAAATGCATGATATAAAGTCTAGAATTGTTTCGACCATCTGTCTCATTATATATCAATTATTTGTATATCTTATATTATATTATATTTAATTACAATTTTTTTTAATTTATACTACAATTAAATATTTATAATTCATAAATTCGTCAATAATATTTTCGAGTCAACTTTTGTTCATAAAATTTTAAAAAACATAATTATTTTCAATTATATGCTTATGTCGAATGGAGAAAAGTTATTTTTTTTTAATTGTAACTGTATTGATGTGTAACATATATTATAGATGAGAAAGATGACAAATTATGAAAAATATAATTTATAAATTATAATGACATTATGTTATTTTACTGGTATACCTTTTCTATTAACTGAATAATGCCTCAAGTATGAAATTATTTTGTATCCACCACTGCAGGTAGATTTCGAATAAAACTTCCATTGAAATTCTTACATTTCAAGTGATATTTTTTCCAACTGTTGAAAAATGACCCGAAAAAAATTCAAACATAAATTCACACAATAACAAATAATGATAACTGGATTAATTAAATCCACTAAAATTTCAATATAATGTAATTTGATCTCGGAATAGTCAATGAAATTTTACAATGACAGCTATACGAATAAAATATCATTTGGGATTTTCAGTGGATGTCTTACCGTTGGATTTTTCATTGCAATGTATTTTTTTATTCCTTTATAAATTATATTTTTTATGTAGAAGTTTTTGTTATTAATTAGATGTATTTATAATTTTTCTATTAAAAATATATTAAACACATGAACTTTTTAATCCATATATTTTTTAGAAATTGCTGATTATTTTATCGTAAGACTACCTATTAACTTATCAATTGAGTTACATTTCTTGCACATTAAATATCAAATAATAAAAAGTATTATTGTATATATATAATATGGTATTTATATATTATATTAAAAAACTAATAGCAAATAAAACGTTATTTAAAATCAAAATTATCAAAGCTTTATTTAAAAAAATAATAAATTTCTAATCTACATAGATAAAACTATAAATAACTATTGTCTATCGTCTAAAATTTATACATTGAACTAATAAGCGCAAAAATTTAACATGTGGTGAACAATTTGGCTCATTTACATCGATAAATACAAATTTAAAAGTTCTACAAATACTTTTACTAATTATAATATTTTTATTTATTACTTTTTTTCATAGTTATTAGTAAGTATTACAACTTAGTTATAAATTTAATATTATTTATTAGATTATTGTTTTTTTAACTTTAAACTGTTCTTTCATATGTATTTTAATATATATGTGTGTGTGTGTGTATAACTTTTAGGTTTGTTAAAAAATACATAAAATTAAAGTATAGCACTTTTTTGAATCATATATCTTATTTATATCAATTAATTTTATATCTTTATATTATATTATATATTATTATAATCTTCTCATTTATACTCAAATATATAAATTTTTTATTTCGTACATTTTTTTCTTAAAAACCATTTTATTATAATAACACATCTTAATAGATAGATGAGTAATGATAATATATGAATATAATTATTTGATTAAAATAATTAATTTTCAACATGTAAATCATATTACGATTCTCGAGATATTTTTAATTTATTTGTAAATAATTATATGGTTAAAATTAATCCATGTTGCTAAAGTGGTATCTCATTTAACGTGAAAACGAATAGATTAAGTTTTAGTATTATACAATTTCATAAAATTATTCTGGTCTTATGTATCGAAGAAATTGAATTGATTAGAAGTTTAGGTTGCAGAACAATCATTCAACAATTAATCTCGCATACTATTATACATTTTGTATAGGTTATTTTGAAAATAATGTTTATATACTTTGTGGTGGTTATGAGAAAAAAACAATATCGATTTCTAGTTTTATAAGTGTTTATTATGCTCTTTTTGTTGGATCAATTTTAATTTCTTTAAGGAACTTTTATATATTAGAGTTATGAAATGTGATTACAATATTATCATTAAAATTATATTAAAAATAATGACGTTTTTCAAAACAATAATTCTATATCATATCAAACAGTTTTAGAGATATGTGGAAGAAAACAAATTTGTGAGAAATAATGGTGCCAAACCCAACATACTGTAGTTGATTTTAGGAGTGTGGAATGATTTGTTCATGTATTTGTATTTAATTAATTAAATATTAGTTATAATTGAAATATAAGATATGATGGACATTAATATATTACTAATTTGCCATTAAAAACATGTCAAAGTAAGGGTTTATTAGGTAATTCATTTTAATATTTAAAAATATAAAATATGATGTGTATTAGTTTATTACTAATTTGTCATTAAAAATATACCAAAGTAAGGGTTTTTTAGATAGTTCATATTTTTACAAAAACACTCATCCTTTTATAGTAGTATAGATAGATATAGATATAGATATAGATATAGATATAGATAGAGATATTTTATAGTAGTATAGATAGATATAGATATAATATAAATAGAAATAGATATAGATATAGATAGATATAGATATCTATATATATATAATAAGAATTAACATTTTTCAAAAATAGTAAGCAAAAAAATAGGAAAGATTAATTACATTCTATTTTTGGTATGTTTTTCTAAGTTTTTAAATAAAAAATCAATTAGCATTTAGTGCTAGCACAAATCATGGGATTTGTTATATAGATGCATATTTGAATTTCAAACTTCAAACAAAACATGCATAAATGTATTTTGAATTTTTTAGGGGAAAAATTTAACAAACACGTTAAAGATTTCATACAATACATATATTTATATATATTATCTTAACATATAGGTTAATTAGTTTCATATCTAAACAATATATATTTAAACAATATATAAACAAATATAATAATTTGTCGTACAATACAGACAAATATATAAACGATATATTTATATACAAACATAATAAACAAATATAGTAAACAATACAAACAAATATACAAACAATATATAAACAAATATAATAACTTGTCACGTGTATATTTCGTACAACATATATATTTATATATATTATCTTAACATATAAGTTAATTAGTTTCATATCTAAACAATATATATTTTAGGAACTTAAAGATTCATAACATTACTGACGTCATGTATATTTATAATATATTGTCACGTACATTTTATTACAATTGGTAACTTTTTTAAAATTATTTGAATAATTGGAAGTTGATTTGTAATTTCAATTTCAAATTCATTCAAACATTTAAAGGAAAATATCATAAGCAGATTTTTTTGATACATTTCAATTTATCTCAACTTACATATAATCACATTTCTACTAAACATTAAATTTACTTATATCTTTTTAAATTAATTACATCAATAAATAATATTAATATATATTACACATTTATCATTATATAACAAATATATTACTTCTACAAGTGTTATAAATAATAATGACATTATATGATAATAGATTTTTTTGATAGATTAACAATTGAGTATTATGGTGAACCAAAATATGTAAAATTATTATTATTTTGTATTAAAAATAAATATATATGTTAAAATATTATTTACATAATAATATAAATGGATCAGCATGCTAATATATTGTGAAAATTAAATTTTTAAAAAAATAGTTCTAAAGTACGAAAATCTCGTGCATCGCACGGGACTCTCACTAGTAGATTATATTCTTGTAGCATTTTCATTTTACTTTTCTTGTAAACCGTTTTCGATTCTATAGTCTGTGTGTGCACCAGCCCTGAAAATGCTGCTGCAACTTAGGTCCCGCCTCTTAAACCCTAATTTCTCCTCTTTCCTCACCTTACCATCGCCTTATCCTCCTTACAAACCTCCTCAATTTACGCTCTCATTTCGCGCCTTCATTCATCAGAGGCCAAATTCCCGGCAAGCCGCCGCTGCCAAGTCCCCGGGCCCGGCGCCCGTCTCCGACGCCGCCCAATTCGTTCGGACGGTGCTCTTTGTGCCGCCGGGCGTCGACCCGGATGACGTCACCGATGACATGGTCCTGCCCGGGTCGAATATCGTGCTCGGGCCTTACGCTGGGGACGCCAAAATCAAAGAGGTGGATTTCGTCAAGAGCAGTAACAGGCCGAAGGACTGCCCGAAAGACGCCCGCCCGGAATTCGCCATGTTGGGCCGATCGAATGTCGGCAAGTCTTCTCTTATTAACTTTTTGGTGCGGAAAAAGGATGTCGCTCTTACTTCCAAGAAGCCAGGTCTCACATACATTTATGAATAATGGTGTTGGTGGGTTTGTGTGTGTGTGTGTGTGTGTGTGTATGTGCTCAAAATACTAATCTGTTAGGTGGTTTGTGCAGGAAAGACTCAATTGATTAATCATTTCTTGGTTAACAAGAGCTGGTACATTGTGGATTTGCCTGGATATGGGTAAGGTGCTAATATCTTTTCACTTTTGGAAGTAATGGATCCTATACTTAGTTATGTCCCAATTTACTGTAATTTGTTTTTGAACAATGGGGCTAAAACTATGAAATGAAGTTTCGGTTCCCTAATTTGTGTGTATTTGACGGACAGGATTAAGTTTATCTTTACTGTTGTTTGGTTTATGCACCCTGTCTTCGATATTTTTGTTTGGGGTTTATAATCTAGTGTAAACAAAGATGACTGTTTATGCATTCTGTCCATACAGCTTTGCGAATGCCCCTGAATCGGCAAGAATGGATTGGTCATCTTTCACCAAAGGTTACTTTTTAAACCGAGAAACTCTCGTTTCTGTCCTACTTCTGGTTGACGCAAGTGTTCCGCCTCAGAAAGTCGACCTGGATTGTGCAAATTGGCTTGGGCGTAATAATGTATATCTTTAGCTTTTTAATTAATTTATTTTTTCACAAAAAGGGGTATGCCTTTTTGCAATTTACTGAAAGAAGCTATACGCTATATTTTACATCTTACCTATTCTTGTTCATGTGCGTGTTTGTGTGTCGTCTGTAGATACCCATGACTTTTGTTTTCACAAAGTGCGATAAGATGAAAGGAAGCAAGGGAAGAAGGCCAGATGAGAACATTCGAGATTTCCAAGAGATCATCAGACAGAACTATCGGCAGCATCCTCCATGGATTATGACGAGTAGTGTCACAGGGTTGGGGAGAGACGAGCTTCTTCTTCACATGTCGCAGCTTAGAAACTATTGGGATAATGAGTAGTGTTAGATGAATGAAATGCAAATGGCTTGTGTTCTGGGATTTCACATCTTTTTGTTTTTCAGGCTTGGGGACTTGCAAAGTTACTTTTTTTTGTCTCTTGTTTGTTCTATATATAGTTATACTGCTTCAGTTGAATTATTCCATGATGCTATCGTTGAGATGGATCCCGTGACACCTGATATCTAGCCCTTGTATATATGTTTATTTTGACGGTCTAACTGAATAATCGAGCAGTTGTTTACCTTGTCGACTTCTAATTTTGCAATTTACCATAAGGACTGTGCTATAGCCTATTTGCATCAACCTCATGAAATTGGGTTTATTCTCATTTTTCCCATGTCAGCTAGTTTTGTGCAACCGCCATTCCCTGCAGTCTGTTGTGTTGGGAAGGGAACTGTTTGCACATAAGGTTTTTGAGGAATATGAAGGTATGTATGCCATTGGGGGTGAAAATTTTGAAGTTGATCATAATGAACGATTTTAATTTGTAACTGATTTGAATTTTATTGAATTTCACCGATTTACACCAATCGAATTAAAAAAGAAGTTTCTCCCAAATCTTTGAATTAAATAATCAGTTGTCTTGGTTTAAAGATTATAAATTTGTAATTTACAACATTCAACAGAGCCCTGTTGTTGGCTCTTTATATCTCAACTGTTAAGGCCTCCTGCTGGGTACTCAGCTTTAGGTTTTCCTTATGCTCTTCTTCATTAGCATCTATCTATATATTTGAGATCTTCCATTGTTTGCTTGTAGTCTGAAAATATATCAACAATTAATTTAACAAAACACAGAGAGCGGTTACCTCTCGTCTTCAAGAGCTATCAAGCAGATGCATGCTTCATTATTTTTCTTTTGAAGGCCCAATAGCTCTACCCTTGTGTGCTTTCCTCTTCCCCTCAGCCTAAAGGGTTAATTTTATGGACATTCTATAGTGAAGTGGCCAAGTTTACAGTAGTTTTTTTTTCTTCTCTTGCTTGTTTGTTGACTTAATTATTTTGGTTTCTATTATTTCTCTCCTTTCAACGTCTAACTTGAACTATTTTCTGTCCCAATAAAACTCAAACTTAGACAGATCATGTAACTCCACCATCATGAAGAATTTGTGGTTATGTATTTTACTATTAATATATCTTAGTTGCAATTCTAAGGTAAAATAAATAATGAATAATCTTATAAGCTCAAGAAAACAAGACTATAGAGCAACAGGAACAATATCCTTCCCCAAAATAGCAAAACCCTCCCCCAATTATATCGGCGCGCTTCTCCAATTCCCATCGATTTGCCTTCCTCGGCGACGGTATAGTCTCGGCTAGGGGTCGTCGATGACCATCCCGGCCCCCTTTGACGTCGCGCGTCTCTGATGTTCTGTGGATGGGTCGATTGGGGCTCTGGCTCTTGGTCGCGGACAGGGACTCAAGTGGCGTCTTCCTTCCCGGACGGCGATTGGTGGTGGAGTTCCTCCGTTACCGGCGTTGCTCCGATTCGTGATGGTAAGCCTCCTGCTTCTCCTTTGTCGGCGATTGCCAGAAGTCTTGTTTCCGGCGGAGCTCCGTCTTTCTGGCGGGTCTGCTCCTTTGGCTGGGCTGTCTGTGGAGGTGTCGGGCGGAGTGCGGGTCTTTGGGTAGGGCGGGACCCTGGTGGCTGCGGCGCGTTGGTTGCGGTGGTCGGGGTGAGGGCCGTTTCTCTCTCACAATCCCCCGTTTGACTAGTGGTGTCAGGCGGCGGGGGAGGTTCTATCGGCTCATCTAGTGGTGTTAGAAGAGTTCGAGTGGAATCGGTGTGGGACTGACCATGGTTCTCTCGGTCATTGATGGGTCGATTCGGGGACTGGTTCGGGGTTAGGTTTCATCTACTGTATAGGCTTGATTGCAGTTTCGGTAGCTGTTTCTTGGCCTGAACTTGTCTTGTGTCAATCGTTCACTGCTGGTTTGGGCTTCTTCTTTTTTCGTAGTTTTGTGTGTTTGTTAGTGTTATTGTGTGTTTTGTGAGTATTATCCCATTGGGTCAGCTCTAGGCGGTCTTTTAACTGTCCTCCCACTTTATTCAGCTGTTGGCTGGTTATATTCAGCTTTTGGTTGTCTGTATTCAGTTGGTGGCTGTGCTTTTGTACATTTGTTCTTTTTTTATCTAATATCTCTATCGTTTCGAAAAAAAAAAAAGAATTAATACTATTTTTTATATTTATATGTGTAGAGACTGGTTCAAATAAAAACTAGTCTTTGTTGAGAACCATGAGAACCGTATTTGATGCTATTTTTAATCTTTATGATGCAATTTTTAATATTACATAGCGTTATAATTTTCACAAATATTAATGTAAATTGTGTTGCTACTTTTAATAATATACATAATGGTAAAAAATAGCACTAAAACACAACCAATCATGGTTTTCACAACTTGGTTCTCATTTGAATCACATCTTATATGTGTATATGTAGATATAACCTTTTGGGGTTGGGTTCAAGTGAGAAAGAGTCTTCGTGAAAGAAATGAGAATAAATCTCAGCCATAGGATTGAATGATTCAACAGCTTAAAAAAAGCCAAAATTATACCTTCACTAAGGACATTGTAGTATTTTTCCACACCACATTCAAATGGGTGTGTCCCACTCCACATTAATACACCTACGAACTACTACTTGCCAGCTACCCTCCACCAGCTCACCCCACACCACACCACACGTTATCTCTCCTCTCTCTCTCTCTCTCTCTCTCTCTCTCACACACACACACACCCACACACACACTCATGTTACACACACATATATATACATCATCACACACAAAGACGCCTGGCCTCATCGTCTCCGACTCTCACCGGTGCTCCACCCATCGCCGCCTCGCAGCCACCAGACGCAACAGACGCCGGCGTTCATCCGACGTATGCTGCAGTCCCGCCAATCGCAGTCGTCCTACCGATCGCTGTAGACCCGCCGCAACCTGCCGTCTGTCATGTATCCATCGCGACAGGCGAGACTTCGTCCCAGTGAATACCCGTCAGAGAAGACAGCCACATCGCCTCGCCAGTTGACTCCGTCGCCAGCCGTCTCTCTCTTCTCTCGTATCCTCGTCGGAATCGGGACTGGTGACGAGGTTGTTGAGGACGAAGCCTGTAACACCCCGCTTATCAGAGTAAATTTTTCGCAACTTTTACTTCGAAAATACTTAACTCTTTCGAAATCTTTTGCGACTAACTCGGGATGCTACTCAAACTCATCATTTTGAAAATCCATTTATCTTTAAACTTTTGTCTAATACTTCTTTAGACATAAATAAAACAGATTTCCTTTAACCTTGCATTTAAAATACCATAATCATATTTCTCATAATGGTAAAAACTTGAAATCTGAAATTCATTAAAATGCAAGCTCAATACTTAATGTGCATAGCGGAAATACTTGAAAACGTGGTTAATTATACAGACTGTTATAAATGTCCGTATCGAAGCTTGTCTTCATCTGAGTCCACGATCCACACCAACACTGCTCCACTCACACCTCCTCTTCGACCTGTTACCTGAAACTAAAACTCATGGGTTGAGTAACGAATATGGATAATCATAAACCGATATCTGATCGGTAACCAGAAATCTGTTCTGGTACTGAAACTTAAACTGGCCGATATCTGATCGGATACGTGTGCACACTCTGATGGATATTTCTAAGGCACCTAATGGCCTCCATCAGAACTTAGGATGTAATCTCTGAGAACAAATTAATGCCTCCTCATCCTAAGCGTAAAACATAAACTGTAGGATATACTTTGAGACAACTGATGGTCTCCTCATCCCATATGACATCAATATCGTACTCAACGTGATACCCATTCAGGGTCCCCACCTTTTTGTCTTTGAAATCATTTGAAAAAAACGATAAGTGTTGTACTGGTACTGTATCTGCAAGTTACATCAAATATAAACAAATATACTAAGTACTATGCTCGTATACTCAATAAGCATTTTAGGATTATTAACTTATCCAAATCTTATAGAAATTCATTAAACTTGCTTTTTCTCAAGTTTATACTTAACTTCTCTTTTTACTTTTACTTAAGGTCAATTTCTTAACCTTATAAATCATGTCTTCATAAACATCAATATGGTATTATACTTAGCATGTCATAACTCAAATGTGAAAATAACTATATTTCACATTATACTTGATTGAGTATTTAAACTTAAAACATGCTTACTTTTACCAACATCATCAACATGATTTATAACTTATCTTAATTTAATTTGATCAAATACTTAATTCATCATACATCATATTTCCCAATCTTTAGATATTGGCTTATACTAAATTTTCACTTAATTAACTTGAAAGTGAAAATAATCTCAAGCCATAATCATCTTTTACTCATAACATTTAATCATGATGTTAATATGTCATACTTAATACAATCTTTATAAAATTGTATACTCAACATATTATACCAAAACTTCATCAAATTACTCATCACTTATATGAGAATTACTCATGATCATCTCATTTTAACAACTTAAACATTTCATGAATATTCTTGCATATATATACTTATCTTTACATATATGCTTTCTTATATTCATAACTTATTCATTTCTCATCTTTAAATTATGAAACTTAACAGTCATATTCTTAACTCATATTTAGACATGTCATAAAAATTTCATAATTTTATCATGCATATATCTCGACTTATTCAAGTTTAAAGTTGCTGCTGGAAACAAGTACATAAAATTCAGCTTGCATGATAAACTTTAAAAATTCATATCTTGAGTTATACTAAACTAAATGACTTGATTCTTGATCCTATGTACTCCTCTTTTACACAAGAAATAACCATAGAAAGCATAGATTTCCAGATTTTTCATAGCTATGTAAAAATCTCATCATAACTGAACACATATGACATATATATGAGCTGGAAATAACTTATTTTCTAGCATGCTTATATTCATATAAAACTTTAATATCTATGTCATATAAAAACATTATTAAACACTTAATATCATCTACTAAACATGTAAACTCATTATCAAAACATGAACTTAAGCATGTAACTTTAAGATAAGTAAATTACCTCCTTCTTGCTAGAATCGTAACTTAATTCTTCACTTCTAAATTCTTCACTTCTCCAAAGTTTCTACTACTCATTCTCTCTTACACTCTTATATAACTTTTGGTACTTAACTTTGGTGTGAGAACTCTGATTTTTAGGCCTCTATTTATAGGCACAAATTGGCAAAACATCATAATGGAGTGAAGAAATGAACAAAATAAACAATTTAAACTTATAAACTTAATTAATCATAAACTATTTTATGATTAACTTGTATTCTTATCCAAACATAATTAATCATAAAAAATGGCCTTTAGTTATAGCCATGAGTGAGCTTTTTGGTAGATAAAACTTATTCCACCAAGTTTAATAAAATTCTCATCAATTGTTGAAAAAAAATGCTAACTTAAAGACTTAGCAAAACTTTGTTGTGATTTTCTCATCTCATTCTCACCAATTGATGCCCAAAATTTCGTGCTTAATGTGATGTAATTGATTCCATATATTATTGAAAAAATGTCACCATTCATCATATAAAAATCTTTGGAACAAAATAATAAAAATAATAAAAACTATTTTTTTTATTACTTATGCATTTTCTTTCAAAATGGCTGATTTTTAACACTCTTTTACTGAAAAGTAATGCTCATATATGGTCTTGGATCATGCTAATAAACCGAGAATAATACAATTTACGGAACTCAATTCGGACTTAAAACGAACGTTTACCGTAAAACTAAAAATTCTAAAATTTAAATTCTTTACTCACATTTTTTTCTTCAATTTAATGAACATATTGCTTCTTAGGATCTAATATAATTATCTTGAAATATTCTACATTTACGGAACCACATTCGGACTTAAACCGAACGATTACCGTAAAACCGAAAATTCTAAAAATTTCGATTTCTATTAAAATAATTTAAATAGACTATAATGTCTAAATAAATTTTCTCACTTCTTTGAACATTTATCACTTAAATGTTCATGGATACTAAACCTTACTTCAAGACTTAACTTGTATCAACTTATGCTAAAACTCAATATTATGATCTTATCTTGATGACTTAAACACTTAGAAAAATTCTAAGTATTTAGTACTAAGGCTCGGCGATTTCTTAATTAAGTTCAACTCATGACCGAACATACTTGGTTTCAGTTCACTACTTATCTTAAACGATTAATCAAAATATACTCAATTTCGATTATTCGTCATCTTATATTAATTAATCTCGTCTTATAAATCCATTTATAAAAATAAACAGACCGGAATTAATTAATTACTGAACTGGCTCGATTACTGAATAATATTGAACCGAGAATACTTTCGACTTAAAGTCGAATTTTTAACTGAATAACTTAATAACTGGCTCGAACTAAGAACGAGAATTAATAAAAGTAATTAGTTCATACTTAGAATAATTACTTTTATTAATTACTGAATGGGATATTACAAAGCCGGCCATGGAGACGCTAACCGGAGCCCGTACTTCGCGGAGATGCTGGAGGATGTGACTGAGACGACGGAAGAGTAGGGTGGCGATGGAAAGAGGTAGTTTTCTGGCAAGGAGAAGATAGGGGCTTTACTTTGAAAATTTGATAGATGTTAGGGACTTAAATTCAATTTTTGGATTTTTATTAAATTTCAGTTCAAGGGTCAAATCTGCAATTTATATAAAATTAATATAAAATATTTTTTTTTTCATTTTTTTTACACACATATATTAAAATAATAGTTAAAACATAAATATTATAAAAACAATAAAATAATATAAAAGAACAAAAAAATATAGTGGATAATAAATAATTTTTATAATATAAATAATAATTTATTTTGATTATTTAAATAAATTCGGTTATATTGGTTAGTTATTCGTTTAAACTTGCACATGAAAAAATTCCATAATGAGGATGCACAATAGTTTTAAACGAGATACACACCATTGACTATCGAACTGCACAACAATGTTAAATCGAACGCACGTCAATTCGATCGAGATTGAACATCACCATAACATTGTGCATTTTACAAAATATTAAAGTATTGGATATTTCATTCCGATTTTGAATTTAATTATAAAATAAATAAATAAATAACAGAATCAATATAAATACCAAATATATTTTTGATCTATATATAAATATATTATTTATTTATATAAATATATTATTTATTTTCAACGAATAATAATATAAAGTAGTACATAAAAGTTATAAATACCAAATATATTTTTATATTATATAAATAATTTAATAACTACACAATAAAAACTAGTTATAATACACATTAATAAAAAAATATGAATATTGGAATGCATGAAAAAAAAAAAAATCCACTCAATATAATGCACAATAATGTTGTACTGGATGCACAATTGTATTTGAGTGCTTGCACTTTATTGTTTAGGTATTTCGTATAATATATTTTCTCAACCAAAAATAATATAAGAATAATAAATGACTTTATTAACAACCAAAATATAATTTTCATATAGACAATAAACTATTTCAATAATTTAGGATAATTCACTTAGACCGAAAAAATCAAGTAATTATGTTCAACTTCATTCGATTTGTGAGAAAATTTTGGTCGGTTCAATTTGTACAGCATCGACCGACACAGCGCAACATAGTGATATACGAATTGCACATTGATGGCTGTCAGATTGCAAAATATACATATGTATTATTTTTTATTTATTCAAACATAATATAATGTAATTATAAAAAAATATATTAATGCTAAATATTTTTTTATAATACAAATAATATTAATTTTGGTTATTCCGGTTAACCATAATGTCAGTTCAATTTTAAAATACAGTGTTATTTTAATGTGCAGTTTCGCTCACTATAATGTGCAATTTATGTAACATTGTTGTGCAAGTATTAAACTTCTATTATATTACAGATTGACCTGTACTAAAACTGAAATATATTGAAATTTTACAAATTGCAATAAAGTCCCTAAAATATATCAAATTCTCATAAAAAAGCCCAACAATCTTAAAACACGAACAACCACATCCGTCGGAGTTCACTCCATCCAGTCCCCGTCAACGCCTATATGAACACCGCCGCGGCCCCTGCCCTCGTCGCCACAGTCCACCTCAACTCAACGCCACCCTCGCCAAAAAAGAAAAACGAAACAAAAATGAATCACTTCACAAGGTCGTCGCCACCGTCAATTCTCCTCCGTCGTTCTCTCGCAGCCGCCATCGTCCGTCAGCTAAAGTCCTGTCCCTACAGACACCACCGCCCAAACACACACACAGACACACACACACATGCACGATTTATATATCACAGACGGCGAACCGATTTGTATATCACAGACGACGGCATGGTGGATCCTCGGCGACCCAAATCATGGCGGGATATTCTGTGTCGCAGCCATCTCCGGTGACGGGCTGCGGATCCTCAGCGACCCAAATCGTGGCAGCAGACGGCGGCATACAGAAGCTGATGGTTGTATGTCGCGACTGTTGGCGACGACAACTGAGTCATGGACGTGGATGGTTTCGGTGACGACGGGAGTGGCGAGGTTGTGTCGACCATAGGTTTGTTGGAGGCGGCGGGCAGAGGTCGGCAGCTACAGGTGGGTGGTGGATCCCCTCAGTGTGTGTTTGTGTGTGTATTGTGTATATATGTGTAGTGTGAGATATAGACCTACCGTGTGTTTTTTGGTGTGAATGTGTGTGAGAGAGAGATAAATTAGGGTAAGTGGTTTGTGGTAGGTCCCACATTATGAGTTGGACTAATTTATAATGACTAAAATACCCTTAATAATTGATCAAATATATACATTTGACCACAATGTTTATATTAATTTACCATACCGCCATTAATGATTGAACAAAGTTTGACTTGATCATAGACATTGATTTGATGAATCCAGTGGTCAAGATCTATTCTTATTCCTTTCACTATCTCTCTTTATCATTTGATCCCAATTCTAACCTTTTGAATATGGGGAACCGCGGATTTGGTTTTATCCTCCAGCATCAATATATTGAATGAGGCTGTTGGAATAATCTTAAATAGTAACTCTGAATTTGTAATTAAATTAGTTGACTTACTAATAGATGAAATATAATAAAAGTTACTTTAATATATTTAAAAAAATCAAATTATACTTACCTGTTGCAAATCATAAAATTCGTTTAATATCATGACTTTTTATATAAATAAAGTGGTTCTAAACTAGACATAATTTTGTGATAATTATTATAATAAAATTCGAATCTTTATATTAATTATTAATCATTACAATTTCTTATTCTTTTGGTAACCAAACCATAGACCGTGATTTTCTACAACAAGTCTTCAAAAGCGACTATTAAATATGTTTTGTATGTAATGCACCACCACTCCTTCAGACAATGGTGGTGGCATGTTTTCTCCACAAACAAGTATGAGATCTCTGAGGACCGCATACAACTTTTGACGTATATACTTTAGTGGCTGTGGCGGTCGAGGAACCTTTGGGTCTTTGAAGGTGTATAGATCTCTGAAGAGGTGCTGGTCCGTGGAGCATGGCGTGAGTAGCAAGAATTCACCTCTTGCAGTTCGAGTCAAAGTTAGCTCGTGTGCTGCTTTTATGTTTCTTGTTCTTTGTTTGATTTTTATTTGTAAGGAAGTTGGTTTTGTATGTCTTTCTAGTGGTATTTGTGTGTCGGATTTCGTCTTTGGTTGTCGGGGGGTTGTCCCTGCCAATAGGTGAAGTTATGGGTATTGCTCTAGGCCACTCTTGAAGTGGTTCTCTCAGTGTTAGGGTTTCGGTTGTCTATCCGGCTATTTCAAACTTTGTATCGTTTGATTTGGTAAATTGAGTTTATCTATCGCTTGAAAAAAAATAGAAATATGTTTTGTATGTAGAAAATATTTTTGAATATTCGTGATAAAATTGCACGTATAATTACAAAATAAAAATTGAAACCTATTATGTCGACCTGACATGAAAATTATTTGTTTAGAAAGAACAATCTATATATTTATAATATATATTGTTACAAATTATGATGGCAAACCAATGGATCATCTGTCGAATTATCCAGGTAAATTATTAACTTACAAAATAAATAGAATTTTTGTAATGTATATTGTTATAAATTATAATGATAAACTAACAAGTGATCTATTGAACACCGGTGTAAATTGGTAGCTTAGAATTTTTTTAAAAAAAAATTATAATGCTTGTTATTAATTATATTGATAAATCAATCAGTACGGAACTGTCATATAAGTTATTAGATTAGAAAAAAAGAATTAAAATACTTGTAATTTACATCATTATTAATTATAGAAAACAAAATAAAATAATATTGATGCAATTAAAAATTATTAAAATTTTAACTTCAAAATAATATATATTACATTATTTTTCAATTAATTGTTGGTTATAATATTTGTCACATATTTTTTTTTTTTTTTTAATTTTAGCAAAACTTATTTTGGAATTTAACTAATGTAATAACATATGAGTTAGGGAATATAAAGAAATAAGTATTTTGTGTGTATTATCTATTGATAATATTTAAATATGTTAAATTATCATTATTGTAATTCTAATCAGGAATTCTAAGATGACAGCTAATTTATGATGAGTGAGATAAACATATAAATTATATGTTAAATTATTATATAACATAAAAGAAAAAAAAAATATTAATATTCAAACTATGTTTATACTAATCAATATTTTTTTACGGCTTTAATACATGAAATTTATAATTATCGCCACGTGCATCGTACGGACTACGTACTAATTTAAAAATGACCAGACTGGAAAGTTTCATCCTGCTAGTGAGGTAGTGCAGTCATGATGTTCATGTGTGCAAAGTGACATTTTTATGACTATTGTTACTCCATAATTTGCTATTGACCAAATAAATAGACTTTTCTATAAAAAAATCAAAGATAATCTAAAAACTAGAATGGAAAATTGTAATGATCGTTGGAGTTCGCAATGAAAGTAAGTTGGGTCGAGAAGTTGCTATGATTTCCTAAGGCCCCGTGGTACATGGATGCCTTGGACGGGGGTTGTTTGGGGGGCCTTGCAATACCCCCAAGCACTCCTTCATCCTTTGGCTACGAGTGCTCAATCGTCTCCGTACAAAGGATCGGTTAGAGTTCCTTGATGAAGACCCGACTTGTTCTCTTTGCGGTGGAGTGAATGAATCATTGGGTCATTTTTTCTTCGAATGGCCATTTAGCTTGGAGATATGGGGGGAGATTCGTGATTGGATTAGCCTCTGTCATAGGCCATTGACTCTCAAAGGGGCCCTTAAATGGACTAAGAAGGGGGGTGGCAAACCAAGTTGAAGAAAGTGGCGCTGGTGGAAACCGTGTACTTCATTTGGAATGCGAGGAATATGTTGATTTTTGAAAACGTATCTCAACCTCCGAGCCTTGTGGTACGTAAGATCGAAATATCGAACTATATTCGCGATGTATTCGAACGTACTTGCCGAGTTTGAGAGGAAAAACTTTGGGCTTTGATAGACTTATCTCTTGCATTGGGTGCATGAAAGTAAAGGTAAGTGATTACCCAAGGGCACCCGAGTAAGCAACCGACCTGTGATTGTCCTTGTTGTCTTTTCATTCGTGAGTGAGAAGCCGAGCATGTGCCTGTCCACTGCGCTTTTGTTTGCCGTTCTCGGTTGTTTGAACCACAATTTTGATCTATAAATTTACTTTTACCGATCAAAAAAAATGAATTCAACTACCTACAGATATTCACTATGATGGGGTCATACTACAATTTCTTAAAATATTTGCGTACGTGAACAGGAACAATGCAAATGTGCGTTTGTACAGTAGAGAAAAAGGAGAAAATGCAAGTTGCGTTTGACGTTGGATATTGGTGGAACAAAATACTGCATTTTTTTAGTTTTGGAGATCGGTTGGAGAGGCTCGTACGCTTCAAGTACACGATCCATGTTTATTTTATCTAATTTTTGTGTATTAATATTTTATTTAATTTTATCTCATTTTTGTGTATTAATATTTTATGTAATTTTCGAAAATCTTACAAAATCATGAAGTATTTAATTTATTTGACACTAGGATTTATTAAGACTTTTTAAGATTTAGTGGGATTTATACACAAAAAAAACTTATACAAAATCTCACCTCAAATCTTACCTCCATACTTAAAATTTCATAAAATTCTTCTCAAATCATAAAATTCTAAAGAGTCTCAAATTTTAAAAAATTTTAAAATATCACTTAAATTCCGAATTGAATACACCCTTCGTATGTTAAAATAGAAAGATGGAGCCTAACAGAGATTGTGCAGCCAAACAGATGTGTAGGTAATGCTCTGAAATAGTTTGCACAAATATTTGTTATTTTTTTACAGAATTGAATTTGGGACATAAACATGATCTAGAGTTCAGCCGATGAGAGGCAGCTATTTCAAAGAAATCACAGTTCCCCTTCTAGAAAATCCTACCCAGCAGCTCATCGAACTCAACCGCCTCCTCAAAACCCTCGTTCGCACCGCCCAATTCTCCGACGCCCTCCGCCTCCTCCGCCAGATCCACTCTTCCGGCCACTTGAAACCCGACCACTACACCCTATCCACCGCCATCTCCGCCTGCGCCAACTCCCACGACACCAAAACCGGTGCCCAGCTCCATGCCCACGCCATTCGCTCCGGCCTCAACCTCTATCCCCACGTTTCCAACTCTCTTCTCTCTCTGTACGCGAAATCTCACGATTTAACCTCCGTGAAAAGGTTTTTTCGCGAGATTCAGATCCCCGATGCCTACTCGTACACGACCCTGCTGTCTGCTTGTGTGAAGTCTGGTGAGCTCGAGGACGCCTGCCGGGTGTTCGATCAAATGCCACAACGCAGTGTGGCTGTGTGGAATGCAATGATAACCGGCTGCGCAGAAAATGGGGATGAAACGACTGCTTTTGGATTTTTCATGAAAATGCTTGCGTTGGGTGTGAGAGGTGATCGTTATACCTTTGCAAGTGTTTTGAGTTTGTGTACTATGGGGCTGCTTGATTTCGGAAGGCAAGTGCATTCATTGGTGGTGAAGACCGGATTCTTAGGGATAGTTTCTGTGGTGAATTCTCTAATTACCATGTATTTTAACTGCAGAAGTGATTTTGATGCCTGTGAAGTGTTTAATGAAGTGGGGCGTGAGTTTGGGGATGAGATAACATATAATGCGGTTATAGCCGGATTAGTTAGCATGGAAATGGATGAAGAAGCTCTGTTGGCTTTCAAAGAGATGATTGCTGCCTGTCTAAAACCAACCGAGTTGACCTTCGTGAGTGTTATGGGAGTGTGTTTTTCCTCTGAGATTGCCGGTCAAGTGTATGGCCAGGCCATAAAGATGAAATTGGGGGAGTCTACATCAGTGAACAATGCAGCAATAACCATGTACTCGAAATGTGGGGATGCAAACACAGCTTATTTGGTATTTTTAAGGTTAGTAGAAAAGGATTCCGTGTCGTGGAATGCCATTATAACCAGCTATGCTGAGCAGAATTTGAGTAAAGATGCAATCTTTGCTTTCAAAATGATGCAAAGGAGTGGAATTGAACCCGACGAATTTACGATTGGGAGCTTGCTATCTACCTCCAATTCTTTACAAATAGTCGAGATGATTCAAGCGACTGTCATAAAGAATGCACTGACAGAAAAAATTGAAGTTTCAAATGCATTAGTTTCTGCTTTTTCAAGAAACGGCGCTATAAAACAGGCAAGCAGACTTTTCCACGGCATGCAATCCAGGAACTTGATATCCTGGAATTCGATGATTTCCGGATTTGTATTAAATAATTTGCCTGTAAACGGCTTGCACCTTTTTTCAAAATTACCGTATTTTGGATTAAGACCAAATCATTACACTCTGGCCCTAGCTTTGAGCATCTGTGCTAGCATGTCGGATCTGAACCATGGTAAAGAGCTCCATTCGTATATTTTGAAATTTGGTTATTTTTTACACACGTTGCTCAATAATGCCCTCATTGCATTGTACTCTAGTTGTGGGGCTTTAGAATGGGCTTTGCGAGTTTTCAAGAGCATGACAGAAAAAGATACCGTAACTTGGAATTCAATAATATCTGCATGCGCGGACCATGGAGAAGGTAAAAGAGCAATTCATTGGTTCGAGACCATGCTATATCAAGGCGTAGCCACACCAGATTGCGCCACCTTTACTGCAATTCTCTCGGCTTGCAGTCGGTCAGGCTTAGTTTCTGATGCCATTCGTATTTTTAATCTGATGGTTGATGTTTATGGTATCGAGCCCAAAGCAGACCATATTTCTTGCATTTTTGATTTGTTGGGTCGAGGTGGATTTCTTGAATTGGTCGAGAGAGTGGTTAAGGAAAGGGGTGTTGACTTTGACCCGAGCATGTGGTGGACGTTATTCACTGCGTGCGTGAATCATGAGCATCTTGAGTTGGCGAATATAATTGCGGGAATTATTCTTCAAGGGGGGAACAAAGACCCTGGGGTTTATGTCATGTTGTCAAATCTTTATGCCAATGTGGGAAAATGGGAGGAGTCGGCTAATTTGAGGGTGTTAATGAAGAAATATGGTGTGGTTAAGCAACCTGGTAGCAGTCAGATCACAACATGAAGATCTTCATACAACTTCTGAATATAAACCCAAACACAATTTAAACATTGAATGGGTGGAACATATTGAGCTCCATACAACTTGTGGATGTCAACCGGGCGACATCTTAAAGTATGAATAGGACCTTCAGCGTTGACTGCCCTTTTACACTAAAGTGGATTGAAGATGAGAAATAGTGAAGATTTTATAATTCTGGTAATAGGGTGGAGAATGTGTAGATCAGGTTCAAATTTGTCAAAACCCAACCGGTCTAAATTTACAAGCTAATGCCATATCTTCGAGTCTAGGGAAGAGAAGACTCCCAACATATTTCTAAGAGGGAACTGGTCGAAATGACCTTACAAGAACATATTGTCCATGTAACATTTGACCCCCCCCTCCCCTCCAAGTTCCATTTACTCATTAGACAGTAAACTTAAACTCTTAAGTTTAGTAAACTTACTTGTATATAATCTTAAGTTTTTTCAATCTAAAAGATAGGTAAACTACCAAATTGGGGTCTAAAAGATATTTTTTTTTCTCAAGTCGAGACCTAAATATTATAAAACTATCAAATTAAGTCCTAAAATTAACAAAACTTATAACACCATTAAATTGAGAGTTAATTTGAAGTTTTAAAAAACACCAAATCTGTTACAAAGTAAAAAAAATGAAGAAAATTAAGGAAAATACGAGATTGTTGGAGAAAATTAAGGAAAGTATGAAACTCTTGCTCGGTTTTCTTGCTATCGTCTATTTATGTTTTTTTTTTGAAATATTATGCGAATGTTTACTTATTATTTTATGTGAGTAAGCACCAAATTTTTTTAAAATTCTTAATTTAATGGTGTTATGGATTTTGTTAATTCTAGGACTTAATTGATAGTTTTAAAACATTTAAGTCCCGAATTGAGAAAAAAAATCTTACCCATCTTTCAAGTCTTGTATTGAAAAAACTCAAAAATAAAAAAAATCTTAAATCTCTTTCAATTCCTCCCAATTTCCTCCTTGCTATCGTCCCGCGGGTCTCGCTCTCACCCTCTCACGCTCGATGTCGCCCTATTTCTCTCGCCCTGCAAGGTATTTGAAAAAATTTCCTATAGTGTTGATCTTTAATTTTAGAGTCTCGGTCGACGATTGATCTATGTTGCTCAAAAAGTTTATCGAATAATTATTCGTTTTGTTTTGTTGTTGGAATTCGATTTCTGGCTTTGTGTTTGTTAAACATTGATGCTCAAAAGCTAGAGAAATCTAGAAAATTGTGCATTAATCTAGCAATTGATTAGCCTAGAGAAATCTTGACAATTAAATAAAAAAATCTAGTTTATGTCGGTTAAGTCCACCGACTTGGTGGTTTTATAAATAGAGGCTTGGTTGATTAATTTGAGTGTAACAAACCAAATAGAAATAAAAGAGTTGTACATTGAAAATCATTCCTCCCACTATACAAATTCTATTACCTATCTTGTTAAACATTCCAATTCCATAACAACCATATATATTAATTACCCTCACAAATCATAAGATATTTATTCTAAATACCAACAGTGGTATCAGAGCCTCTTGCCGAAATACCTTACTTTCACATATCTTTCTACTCTCTCATATCTTACTAAACCTTCAAAGTGGCCACTTCCCAAAACACCAATCAAATACCTATTCCTATCTTCTCCGACGAAAATTATAACTATTAGGCCATTAAAATTAGGACATATTTTATGTCCCAAGGCCTATGGAATATTGTCGAGAACGGGTATACTAACTTCGAGGACATATCCACTTTGTCTATGGCGGACAAAGCAAAATTCGACCGGGAGAAGGAGAAAGACAGTTTGACTCTCTACACACTATAAATGGCCATGACGGAGTCTCTATTTCCAAGAATTAGCGGAGCACAAACATCAAAGGAGACTTGAGATACTCTGAAGGAAGAATATCAGGGTAGTGACAAGGCACGACATCTAAAATTACAAACTCTAAGAAGTGATCTAGAATATATGAAGATGAAAGAATCTGAGACCGTAAAAGATTACTACACTCGATTAAAAGAAGTAGTAAATCAACTAAAAGCATATGGAGAAAATATCACTGACAAAAGGGTGGTAGAAAAAATTCTAATTACTCTACCAGCTAAATATAATCCTATCGTCACAACGACATAAGAAACTAAAGATTTGGATAAATTGTCAGTGACAGAATTAATAGGTTCACTTGAAGCCTATGAGAAAAGACTGAGTATGCGTGAAAATGACATAGTCAAAAATGCATTTATGTCAAAACTAAAATTACGGTCTCAGAATTCTAAAAGTGGGGGTAGAAAATTTGGAGAAAGTAACAATAGCAAAATAGGAAATAACAAAAAGAAAGTATGGTATGATACACCATGTGGAATTTGCAATAAAAATAATCACAAAAAAAAAATAATCACAAAGAAGAAGAATATTGGTTTCAAGAGAAAAACCAATGCAAAAATTGTCAAAAATACGGCCACGTCGAGGAAAATTGTTGGGGCAGAAGACAAAGTCAACGAGCCAATTTTTCAGAAGAGACAGAGACAGGAAGAATTGCTATTCTTTTCTTCCAACAATACAACAGGAGAAAAATGAAGGATTTGGTACTTGGACAGCGGCTACAGCAATCACATGACTTTTGATGACAATCTTTTTTGCAATATTGAAAAATTTTGTTCAAAAGTCAAGATTGGAAACGACAACTACGTAGAAGCAACGAGCAAAGGAACTGTCGCCATTGACACAAGAAAAGGGACAAAATACATCAAAGATGTCCTCTTAGTTCCAACAATTGATCAAAATCTACTAAGTGTCAGAGAAATGTCAAAAGAAAGGCTACAACTTACATTTCAGAGGAGTATCATGCACCATTTAAGACAAGAACAATAAAGTAATTGCAAAAATCAAAATGAGGGAGAATGAATGTTTTGCAATGGAATTTTAGTACCTGACACAAATTACAAAATCAAGTGTCAACAATCAAGGAGAAGTTACCAAGAAGAAAAATATCGGAGTCCCTAAATCACACAATCAGGAGAAGCAAGCAAGCACAGTCATTAGAAGACAAGTTCAAAGCCTCCACAACAAAAGTGCTACAAAATGTGCAATCGAGCAATTGTCGAGCCAATGAATACAAGAGAAATCACTACAAAATAATTCAAAGACAAGCCGTACAGAACCGCTACATACATGGACGAGCAAAGAGAGCTCAAGTATATCTCTACAGAGGAGCAACTAACATATATTTTTACGAATACGCTGCCGAGACCAAGATTCGAGAGACTACGGGAAAAGCTTTGTATTATCCAAATGAGCATCAAGGGGGAGTGTTAAACATTGATGCTCAAAAGCTAGAGAAATCTAGAAAATTGTGCACTAATCTAGCAATTGATTAGCCTAGAGAAATTTAGACAATTAAATAAAAAAAATCTAGTTTATGTCTGTTAAGTCCACCGACTTAGTGGTTCTATAAATAGGGGCTTGGTTGAGTAATTTGAGTGTAACAAACTAAATAGGAATAAAAGAGTTGTACATTGAAAATCATTCCTCCCACTATACAAATTCTATTACCTATTCTGTTAAACATTCCAATTCCATTTCAACCATATATTAATTACCCTCACAAATCATAAGATATTTATTCTAAATACCAACAGTGTTGTTATTGGAATTTAATTTGTGTGGGCCCGTGGTTTGATTAATTATTGGGGATGATTGTTTTCCTATAGTCCAATTGTTTGTTTGGCCCTTTTTCTTTGAGGAAATTACATCCTCCACTACCCATTAACCTTTTTATTACATAAATACAACTCATATATATTTATTCACAAATTAACTAAAACTATCATATTTATTTGCAAACATACTAATATTTTTAAATATGGTAAAAACAGATTTAACGGGATCTCTATTTATCACACGCTTTCTCTCTCTCCCCTTCTCTCTCATCTTCTTATTCTTGCCATTGTTCTCCTCTCCCCATCGCTCCTTCGCCGCTCCGCCTCCGCCTCCTTTCATCATTTTCTTCTCCTCTTTTCGTCTTCCTGCCTCTAAAATCATTATTATTAATTTCGTAGAAAAAATAAATAAAATTTTAGGTTTGGTGCTGCAGAATCCCAATCTCTTGTAGTCAAACCATTGTTTAATGGATTTTCAATTACCTGCATATAAATCCTGTTACGAGCAAGTTCAAACTATGTGATTCGTGAAGTATTTTCCAATTTCCGGAGGGTCTGAGAGTTCTTGTTGTGGATGACTAACCATTGTTGTGGATGTCTCAACACACTCTGACGTATGTGTTCTTGTGCCAAGTCTTTTTTACTTTTGAGCAATTGTTCTTTTTTATGTGCAGCTTATATTTATCATTTAAAGATAATTTATTATTATTATTATTATTATTATTATTATTATTATAGATATCTTCTTATTTTTTTCTTTTCTCATCTTATTTTTGATTTTCAATTATTTGTGAAGCTTTGATTTCGGGATAAAAAATTTGACCAAGAAACTGTGTTAAAATTCTTGAAAATGATGGATTATTGAAATTAGAAAACAGCTATCCCTAATTTTGTTTATATTCTGCATAAAATTTAATCTAATAGCTATTTATCTTTTTTCCTTTTCCCAGTTACAACGTGCAACCGTGCTGAGATTGCATTGAAATTTCTAAGGGACAAAAGGAATGTATACGACATTGTTATAAGCGATGTACACATACCCGACATTGATGGAGCGCGTGACGAGGAGGTTGAGGCCCGCAATCGCGAGGCGGAGAAGGAGTGCGTCCGCCGTGACAGAATGTACAACAACCGCCCCCAGATGCCCCAGCACATATATGTTGAGTATATGTAAGTGACATAATGTACAACAACCGCCCCCAGATGCCCCAACACATATATGTTGAGTATATGTACAATATATCTACAACATATGTACAATATATGTTCACGGCAGTATATGCTGCGTGTATAGGCATGCAGTATATGTGGTGTCTATAGGGAGTATATGTTCGGTATATCAAAAGATTTTTTGATATGTGGTGTGTATAGGGAGTATATGTTCGGTATATTAAAAGATTTTTTTGTAAACTATTCCGTATATGTTGTATGTATATGGAGTATATGTTCAGCATATTAGAAGATTTGCTTGTATGGGGAATATAAGTAAATGTTATAATATGTTTATATACTTTTATGTCTAAAAGTAAAAAAAACACGAATACATAATTTTTTTGATGGAATCTATGTTTTTCATTGCAACATATACTGAATATATACCAACATAAACACAAAATATACCACCTGACGGCTGCGTGAATTACAATATATGTTTTTATGAATTAAACAATTAAATGAGTCAGTTATTATTTTTCGTTTCTCTCTCTTAATCAAGCCCATAAAAAGGGGGATGGAGGTTGAATGGATATGGTAACTTACTTTAGGCATTAATGTAGTTATGTATTACATATTAAATATAGATGTAATTATTTCTTTATGATTTATATTTTTGTAATATTTTAAAAAACTTGTAGGATAGATGAAAATTTCCCTTTTTCTTTCCCAAAAATTTGTGAACTTCACTAATTTTTCCCTAATTATCCTTACGCATAGTTTGCTTTGGAGAACTTGTTTGATTATACATATTAATTGGAGCTTTGTTGCTTCCATTCGTTCTTTCAGTAAAAAAAATCTTCCTAGTCGATTATCGGTTAATTCTTATGAATTGGCACTGCATATTTACATGACAAATGAGTGGATATATTTACATAACAACTAACCATAGAATTTTTTTCAAAAATAACCTTGACTAATTAAAAAAAAAATCATTTTGAGCAGATATATTCGTATCCAAGCATTCCTTTAGTTTTTGGGAGGAGAATCTTGGAGGTGACATCCAAACACGAAACTGTGATTTTGTATTGTAATCTTGGGTTGGACGTCGAACTCATGGAGAAGTTTCATTGTTGTAAGCTTTTATTTTATCTATTTCATTGATTTGATGTGTGTTGGATGTGAGTTTGTTTTTCCCCACACGATTAAGAATTAATATTATTGACTAGGGGTATGAAAAATTATTATCATTCTGGTGTATAATTTGAATTATCAATGGCTCAACTTGTGCGCGTTGACTGAATGTTAGAATTAGTCGATTGATAATCGTCTAATCTAGTTAAATGATCTCAGAACTTAAAGAGGATAAATTATTCGACCATGACTCATATAGGATACACATTTTGTAATTGTATTGTCAATGTATTATTTGATTAAAAAAGCTTATCATATATGTTTGTGCTCCTGTTATGAATAGTTATTGAGTATATACTTCTGAGTAGGTTCATTGAGTCATATAACCGAGCGATTATAAGTTTGATTTGTATATTTGGTAGCATAAGTTATTGTCCCTCACCCCTTAGTTTCTCCATTATTCGAGTTCAATTGTTTTAAGGATAACTTGTTTTAGTTGCTTAAATTCTTTATCCAATTTTAGCGACTATAAAATCACTCAAAAATTTTCTCTTTGTTCATTTCGGGAACCGGAGTATAAACTAGTCTAGGTATAGCCTTCTTCGAGAGACGACTCGGGGATAGATTTTTTGGATTAGCACGAGTAAAAAGAACTACAACAAAAGAGCGTCGTTTCTGGGGACAATCATTGCTACTACCAAAATGCACAAATCAAACATACGATCCTTGGATTAACTCAAGATGCTAGACCTTGTGGCTAGAGTTAACTCGATGTTGTTTTTTTATCTTTCATATACTTGGTCTTGGGGATTTGAGACCAACTCGAATGTATCTCCAATTAGATGACCTTTCGTTCGATATTGAAAGGGAGTAGGAGAGGACGTTCTCGTGAAAGTTTGAAAACTCATCATTTTTATGGACTTCATGGTGTTAGAAACAGAGATGTCCAAGAGAATAAGAAAGACAAGAAAAATCTCCTCAGATGACCCTTCATGGCGACGACTAACACATTGATCGCCGTTTTCGTCTGTTTCTCTTATGTTCATAGGAAAACAAGACCATAACACTATGTGGCGAGCTGAGTTTGACCACTTTTTTAGTTCTCCTCGAGAAGTGACTTTTCTAAAATTATGTTAATAAATAAAAAATATATTAATGCGATTAATTTGATAAAAAAATTTTAACTATCACAATAATAATACATTAGTAAATATAATAAAATTTTTTAATTATTACAATAACTTTTACATATAAAAAATTACTAGTTATCATAATTAACTTCAAAAAGTTAATTAAAACATATATTACAAGATATAAATATATATACCTGTCGCACATGAACGTTGTCTCCCGGATTCTTTTCCTTCAGCGCGGCCATAATTTTTGCCGGGGCCACTTGAGCGTCCGTCATATCATGAACAATTTTCTTAGATGAAGCGCTGAGGCCGCTCAACTAGCGATGACCCTCAGGATACACAGCAAATGTATGGTTATGGTAGCCCTTCTCTTCATTGTTACATCTACAGATCCTCCAGTATGGAGCGTCGGACATCTTTTTTACTTTGATCTCAAAATTGCAGCCGCACTTATTCGTTTTTTTCTTTCTAGAATTTCCGCATGTGCCTCTGTACCATTCGCCTCTATGGCACTTCAAAAGCCTGACTGTTTTCTTTTTGTGGCTCGAAATTATTAATAGGAAACCATTCAACATTGTCTGGTGTTTTGCAGCTTCAATAGCGTCCTGAGCACTATTATATAATGTACAGGTATCGAAACGCAGACTGTAATCAACACCATCTCCTCCAAAATCTTTCCATGACTCCTGCTATATAATACAATATTTATATTTTTAGAACATGAATTAAGATAATTAATTCTAGCATGTAACATAATAATTTGTAACTCATAACATGATATTATCTAACGTCCAATTTATAGCATAATAAAGTCTAACATGTAACACAATAATTTGTAACTCCTAACACGATCACGATAATATCTAACGTCCAATTTATAATATAATCAACTATAACATGTAACATAATAATTTGTTACTCCTAACACGATACTATCTAACGTCAATTTATAACATAACCAAGACTAACATGTAATATAATAATTTCTAATTCGTAACACGATAATATCTAACGTCCAATTTCTATTATAATCAATATGTAACATAATAATTTGTAACTCCTAACACGATAAACGTCCAATTTATAGCATAATCAAGTCTAAAATGTAACATAATAATTTATAACATAATAATATAGTCCAATTTATAACATAATTATTTCGAATATATAACATAAAAATTAAAAAAAAAAAATTGTCCGGCCTGTCGAACCGGACGGACCGGTTCTGACCGGCCGTCGTTTTCGGACGGCTTTTAACCCGTCCGAAAAGTTCAGCCGGACGGCTTATAAACCGTCCGGTTCCGGCGGCCGGACGGGCTAAAAGCCGTCCGGTTCCGGCGGCCGGACACAAAAATTTCGTACCTCCGAATTTGACGACATTTCACCGTACACTTTCCTCTGAGATGCTTAAAAAAAATAAAAAAGGCAAAATCGTCCAAGGGGGGCGGTGAGTAGTAAAATGGGAGGCGGTAAATAGTACCACCCTTTAACAATACATTGTTTAGGCTAAAATTCATGTTTTGTAAATTTATATGGCGAGGTATTAACACTAAATTATATTTTTATATGTCAAAATGGTTAAATTCATATTTTTAAAATACGTGGCCATTATTCATCTTTGGTAAACTTATATAGCTATTTAGCAGTGTTAACACTTTTTTTAATTTATATAACTTGTGTTTTTAAAAAGTATACACATAAAACTCGTATTTTTATTGCAATGCTTGTTATATTTCCTTGATTTAAAAAAATAAATATTTTATTTTACTAAATGAGTGTAAAATATGTTACAAATTAATTAATAAATGTTACATGAAGTGTGATTTGACTAAAATGATACATAGTTTGTGCTACATTAAAAAAAATATATCATAAGTGTTACCTATGAAGTGTTACCTTGTAAAAAATGTTACATACAAGTGTTACATATTCGTAAAATGCTACAAAAGTGTTACTTAAATATTGCATTGTATAATATGTTACAAATACATGTTACATAAAATCCATTTTCCAAAATGTGTTACAACTTAGTGTTACTTAAAGTCACTTATTTTGTAGTGACGCGTTTATTATCATCGAGGTACACGTCGAAATATGCAGGCCTAAGTAGTCGATCGCAACTCCCTCATCCATGAACACGTCGTCGAACGAAGGTGGATCCTCGGACTCGACAACCACGAACTCAGTGACCTCGTCTTCAATGTAGCCCGACGGTTCGAACATAGAAATAGGCTCTTCGTCGATTAACTCCTTCCTGGTCTTGGCTCGTCGTTCACACTCTTCCTCGAAGTCTTTCCGCATGTACAACTCCTCCAAATATTTTTGCTCCCACGGGGTCAAACTCCTCTCCAACCCTTCTAATATTGCTAGATCCTTCCACTCCAACTCGATGAAATATGATAGGAAAAGTTAAACAAAACACACGATCAATCTCTCTCAATGAAAGCACCAATGATGAAGGATCGTGTATCTCACCAACTCGACTTGCTCGAAACCCGCGCCGACGCCTTGGTTCCTTCGCGATAGGTTGTTGATACGCGCGCCGACGCCTTCGTACTTCGCGGTTTGTGAAAGAAAAATCGGATCGTACTTCGCGGTTTGTGAAAGAAAAATCGGATGTTGGTCTTATTTCTAACACGATCTTGCCTGTAAACTCACAAGAGTAAACTCACGAGACAATTGAACATATGTTCAGTTTTAATTAATTCTTTAAAATTGAATGAGTACATAGGGTATTTATAAGAAAATACTCAATCTAGTCTTATGAGCACTATAATTCTAATCTATGGAAAATATATCTAATCCTAGATAACTAAATGTCTTGCATATCAAGACTTACCAAAATATAAAATACCTAACATCTAAACCTATAACTCATGCTAATGATAATCAAAATAATTAATCCTAACATCTAACGCTAACTACTAACCTATCCGCCAAACTAACACACGGCAACTATATATATACATTTGCTAATCCTAACTATTGTAAATATCCTAACAATCTAAATAGCTAACCTGCTAATTAATACTAACATTTAAATAAATCTACGAATAAGCTAATTACGCTAACTAATAAATCTAACAATTAATTAATTTAACTAATTAATCTAAATAATAAGTATCTTCTGGAATCTTCGTTCCTCGGCTCGCACGGCTCGCCTCGTGTGATCGCGCATCACGCCCACGCACACCTCCGCGTGCTTACTCGCGTGGCCTGTTACCAACTCCTGGGCTCGACCGGACTGCTTTTGCTAAGCCTAGGCCCATACGTGCTCTCAAATCCAAGTCCGTCCGCATGTCTCCCCTGCGCGTGCGTTCACGCCGTCGCCCTACGGGGTTCTCGGGTCTCGACCGTGCGGGTCTACGCCAATGCACGTGTTCGCGCTCTTGCTGCCGGCTCGACGTCCTTCCCTTCGCACGGGACTCTCGTTGTCTACCCCGCTTTCGTGTCGACCCGTGGCTCTCTCGCTTGCTGGATGGTTCATGCCTCGACAGGGGCGTAGCAAGAAATTTTTTTAACCCGGGGCTGCATATTATTGTAGCGATTATTGGAACCGAGTAGACATAGTCATGGGCTGGCCCGACCCGTACGGACACAAAGCGGCCTGTTGACCATGGTCTTGAACCGGCCCGTGGTTTTGACCAGTCCGGTTCATGTTCAATACTTTATATTTTATACATTTTGAACTGGCGGTTTCGGTTCCGAATTAGAACCGGAACCAAAGGTTCGGCCTTTTTTTTTAAAAAAAAAAATATTATTTTTTAATTATTTTTATATTTTTAATGAATCGGACGGACAAGAACTGACCTGTTCAATGAACTAGACCGTGGTTTTGACAAGTCCGGTTCATGTTCAGTACTTTATAGTTTATACTTTTTGAACCGGCAGTTTCGGCTCTGAACTGGAACCGGAATCGGAGGTTCGGCCTTTTTTTTTTAAAAAAAAATATTATTTTTTATATTTTTAGTGAGCCGGATGGCCAAGAATCAAAGTTCAATGAACCATTCCGTGCATATGGTCCGGCCGATTCAAAGCCCTCCAACTCTCGGCCTGGGATCGGCGGCTTGACCCATAATCAGCTTTGGCCATGACTAGAACCAAATTATCTGTTAACATATTTCGGTTTGAATTGTGAAAAAACACAATCTCGACTCACTTATATATTTAAACAACCAAACTCAAATAGCTAATTGAACTTGTTGATCAAACAAATAGAGTCGAACATGTTTGCAATCAACTTTGTAATAGTTTTTCTTAGGAAATGAAGTCAACTTAATTATTGAAAGCGAAATCAACAAAAAACGAACAAAAATGGTAACAGACTGTGCAATGAAACGAGCTCAATTAAATAACTCGCAGGAGAAGTGTAAGTCAAGCTTAATTATCCAACTCATTTGGCACTTGTCAAGTCTGCTCATTAAAAATTTAAAAGACAAGAGTGTGCTGGGCTACATCATAAACTCAATTGGTAAAAATCTTGTAAGGTCACTATTGTCATTTGACAATAAAAGATTATCTTTTTTTTCTCTCACTATTATCATCACTTTTCTACCATTGTTGTAAAATAAACAAATTCGACCTGAATTTTGAGATATTCATCCGAAATTAAATAGAGCTACACTAAAAATTACATAGGCTATGTACAATTTTTTAAAAAAATTAAGTTAATAAT
>BKCP01004672.1:329496-355333 GCA_008636005.1 Striga asiatica | reverse complement strand
ACCGACTGAACCATATAAAAAATATAAATATATATATATATATATATATATATTTATGTACAAATATTATTTATTTTTAGTAATAAAAATGTTAATATTTAATACATTTACTAAAATACTAATATATTTTGATACTTACAAATATGACCCATGAACTTAATTGTAATACACTAAAATTACGATTGCAACTAGGCCCCTATATGTCACCAAATTTTCAATACAAAAACCCCAATTCACAAGCATTTTCCAGCCGCCCATGCCTTAGAAGTCGTTGTCGCCGTTGGCTGGGAACCCCCTGGCCTTCTGATGTCACGTCACCATCTCGCCGCGCTGGTGGTTACATCAGCGATAAATTTGCAGAAATCACATTTGTTGCTCATTCTCCGGAGAGTCCTGGCGGACGTTCTCGAGTCACAGCCACCCCGACGGTGTCCGGTGGATTGACGACGGCCTTCTCTGTCATATACGACTGAGCATGGAAAACGGCAGAGCTGTGTCGGGCTGTTGGGGAGCTGGTGGCAGAGACGACGTATGGGCTGGAGGTGATGACGGCCAGTGACGGTGGTGGTCTGGTGGTGGCCGAGGGAAGAATGATGATCCAGAATTATTTGTGTGTATGTGCGTGAATGGAGTGTGTGTGTGTATGTGTGTGTGTGTAGGTGAGAGATAAAGAGAGATGAGAAGATGTAGAGTTGTAGTGGTCACGTGTAGGTGGTGGGCCCATGATAGTGGATTGATACATGTATGCAATGTCTAATTTGCCCTTAATGAGTGGTCAAATTTATACATTTGACCATGATATGTACAATTATTTATGAGATTGCCATCATGGTTGACTGTCACTTATTATAATTTGACTTGATCAAGACTATTGATTGGATAGATCCAATGTTCTAGGATTTTTCTTATTTCCTTCACTATCCTTTATTCTTGTTTGAACCCACTTCTAATATATATATATATATATATATATATATATATTGTATTTTTTTCCTCGGTCTATCTCAGATCTTCTGTTGTATAACCCAACACCTTCTCCTTTCGTCTTGGTGGGCAACGATCTCAGAGATATCTCGATTGGGATTCATAAGAGAGTTGGGTGATTTTATGTGTGTATTAACCTCTCTCAAATCTGAAGAGATACAGTGTATTTATAAGCTACAACATGGACCCTAAGGATGTGCTAAAAATGAGCTTCCCCAAATGTGAACACAACTAGCGAGCCTGGTCTAAAGCTATGTTTGGCAACCATATAAGCTAGCTTATAACTTATTTGGTTAGCTTATAAGCTTCCTGTATTTGAATAAGCTTCATTTGATTTGATAAGTTTTTTTAAAATGCTCGAGTTTATTTCATAAGTTTCTTTGAGTAGCTTTTCAAACAAACCGGTTGAACTTTTTATTTCAACTAGCTTATCAGCTAATTTTACCAAATATTTTTATCATATAAGCTAGCTTTTAAGCTATAAGTCATAAGCTATAGGCTCGAAAATTACTTATCAGCTATCAACTAGTTTTACCAAACATAGTCTAGCTTTGTGTTCACACATGAGTAATAGTATATTCCACTAGAAAAATATTATTGCACTCTATTTAGCTACCAAATTAGACTTGAGGCTCCAAACATAATTACTCGATACCTCCATGTGTTGTTCGTCAATTAATTTAATTACTGACAATATAATTAATTGACTTCTTGAACTGAGACTAGTACCATTCAAATCATTATTATTGTGTCGGAATAAATTCCAATGGTCGGGTTCAACATAATAATCCTGCTTGAGCTCATCTCGTGGACATCATCAAACTAACGCACACGGTGACCGTAAATAATTTGAACAACACACCATACCCAAAACTCTACTACCCAAAACACATCAGACTATTGACCCAGCAGAGTGTATCTCACTTTTTAGCAAATCAAAGCAGCAACTACTGGGTGCACGTGCATGTTTATTATCTTACGGGTTAAGAGTGTGCAAAATTAACCGAGGTCCAGTTTATTTACTTGGTCAGTATAAAATAAAGAGGAAATAAATATTTTCACCCCGCTATGAAGATGAAATAAGTTTACCACACCGCCAAATAATAAGTTAACATTTTGACCCCATAAATTGAGAAAGAAATTATACGACAAGCTATGCGACAGACATGCGAAGATAATTTGAAGTGCGAAACAATTATGCGATAAGTTATGCGACATGAAAATGAAGATAATTGATAAAGTGCGAAACTATTATGCGATAACCTATGCGACAAATAGGCGAACATAATTAATAAAGTGCGAAACAATTATGCAATAAACTATGCGACATACCTAAGATAATTTATAAAGTGCGGAACAATTATGAGATAAACTATGCGACAAACAGGCGGACATTATTGATAAAGTGCGAAATAATTATGCGAACATAGTTGATAAAGTGCAAAACAATTATGCCATAAACTATGCCACATACTTAAAATAATTGATAAAGTGCGAAACAATTATGAGAAATACTATGCGACAGACAGACAAACATTATTCATAAAGTGCGAAACAATTATGCGATAGACAAAGAAAGATAATTGATAAAGTGTGACATAGTTATACTGAAACCCCGACTTTTTGCTAATATTATTCCCGTTTGAATGAGAATCATGTTTAATTAAACCGTCTATGTTCTGACGTTTTCTGTTTGAATATAGTGATCCATCACAGATGAGACAAAAGATTATGTATCGGTTACTTGTAGAATATAAATAATAGATTTCACAACCTAGATGAAAATAAACATCCCATCGTGAACGGTTATAGTGTTAACTGTACGGTCTGACTTAACTGATTGGTTACACCAGTGAATTGTGTGCATTAAACGGATCCCAGAGAGGATAAGTTTGTTTTGAACTGATCGGTAAACAAACTAGACCCCGATTAATTACTGCGTACTCTTAACTCATAAGATATAAACAGGCACGTGCATACAATGGCTATTACCACCAAAAAGTGAGATCCATTTAGCTGAGTCAATAGTCTGACGTGTTTTGGGTAGTAGTGTTGTGTTCATGGTGTGCTGCTCGAATATTTACGGTCACCGTGTGCGATAGTATGATGATGTCCCCGAGATGAGCTCAAGAAGGATTATTATGTCCAACCTAGCCTGTGAAATTTATTCCTGCGTAATAATAACATTTGATTGGTATTAGACTCGATTCAAGAAGTCAATTAATTAAATAGTTAACAAGTAAATTAATATGAGGGGGACCAGATGATATGAGATACCATACCGGGTCAAATAGGCACGATAAATCGACCAATTGGGTTCGGTAAACTGGTCAATCAAACGAAGCCACGGGCAGGTCGAACGGAGGTCGAACGAGTCCTCAAGTCGATGAGAAAGTTGCAGGTTCAAAGGAGTACCAACAGGTTAAGCTAAGGCCCTTGGTGTTAGGATAGAACCCAACACTTGCATGGCCTGGTTTAAACTCGACCTGCAGGCACGAATGGTCGATGGATCAACCAAGAGAGCAGAAGATACGAGCGTAACACAGGCAGCACTCCAAATTGAGGCGAATTGGGTCAGTCGCATTATTAGTCCATCTTATCAGACGAACTAATGGATAAGAATGAATACTATTAGGATAAGAACCACACGTGGATAGGGCCACGTAGCCTAACAAAATTGGGCAGCTCAGGTAGTTCAGGCAGTATGGACGGGTAGTTCAGGCAGTCTGGGTAGCTCATTCGGACAGTCTTGGGAAATAAGTAAACACACCCCTATATAAGGAGGTGAGGTATATCCATTGAAATATTACATTCCCTACATACTTACAGAGCTTTACATACACTGTTCATCGTCCTTCATCTGTGAATTGACTTGATCGTCATAATGCTAACAGCGGGAACCACTCCTGGGCAATTTTATAGGTTTACGAACAGGTCAGAGAGCATATCAGGTCGTGTGAGCCATACAAAGGTCTATTACGCACCAGTGTGGATGTTTTGTAGCTTAGTTACATCAGTAGACGACTAAGTAGACCCTTTTAGAAAAGACTTTCTCGCGAAAGCAGATGATAGCCATGAGAAGGGACTAGGATTTTGATCTATGGTAGTTGGGAAAATAGTTTATTGAGAATAAAAATTGAAAGAGTGTATACTTAGAAAAGTCGAAAGCTTTAAAATATAAGTTGGAGATTTCTAGAGTATACTGAGAAGCTCGACTTTGTGTTATTCACAATTCCATTTTGAATGAGGTTCGTATCTTTAGTCAAGTTAATGTTCGTAGTTTATTTATTTATTTGAACATAGTTCCTTTATTTTATACTGTAGTAATATGGTTTGATATGGATTGAACATAAATATCATATTTCGGTGCCTTGTAAAATGTAAATATTTGTATACATCCCACACAAAATTAAACTAACTATCGCGAAAGGTTGTAGTGTGACTTTCGAGTTAGTTGATCTTTGAGTAACGAATTACACTAGTACATCTCGGATGTATTGAACGGACCTACATATGGATAAGATTATTTTATACTGACCATGTAAAGAATCTAGACCTCAGTTATTGTTGCGTTCTCTTAACCCGTAAGACAATATACTGACATATGTATTCAGTACTTATTTATTGAATTACCACAAATGTGACTTATTCTGTTAAGTTGACATACTCCGTATTTTTATAAATAATGCCAAGTGGATGATGTGCCGTTATGATTGTTTACGGTCACCGTGTCCCAGTCCGCCGGATTGATGATGTCCCTAAAATGACTCAAGAAGGACTATTATGTCAAGCCCGGACAAGGGAATAATTTTCGACATAATCACAAAGAATTGAGTGGTACTAATTTCGGTTCGGGAAGTCGATCAATTATAATGTCAATAATTAAATTAATCAATGGACGTTATATCTTAAACTTGAGGAGATAAATCGATTAGTTAGTTGGGAGACGAATTAATTGGAATTCACAGGTAAATGAGGAGTGTAATAATATTATTCTAGTGAAATGTTCGGTTATTCAAGTGTGAATGCAAAGTTGATCATGTGCCACTAATTGTGTTCACACTTGGGAGCCCATATTTAGCACATTGTTAGGGTCTCTGTTTTAGCTTATTAATACACCAAGTCGCTTAGCCTCCAAACAATTAAGAGACACGCATAAACACATGAGTTTTAAGGTGAGATTCAATTTTCTCTTATAGAGAAATTTGGATAAAACTGAAGGTCTTAGGAGAGAAAATCGAGATGCTTTGGGAGTTACATTTAGTCGCACCACCAAGACTATTCGGAGAAAGTGCAAAGGTCACACAACTGATTATCTCGAGGTTTTGTTTTAGCATCCCAACGAATATATATATATATATATATATATATANTATATATACCCGCGGCACCTGCGACGACCACGAAACTTGGAGAGCACCACCATTGGATGCCAAGCACTAGTGTGATCACGTTCACCAATAACAGCTCCACGCGCCACTGCAGGACCACCATGCAGGTGACCCGCGCACAACCTGCAAAAGATCGTGCATAGCCCACAGGCAACGCGCACAACCCACATGCCGCTGCACGCAGCTCGAAGACGACGCGCGCAACCACAGATGACGTGCCCAGCCCGCGTGCAGCCGCAGTGTGACCCGTGAGCACCCTGCACGACTCGCGCACATTTGGCGTAACCCCAGCGACGCCCAAGCGATTCCAGCGCACATCAGAATGTGAAACTCGGCTACATTTGGTGACCAGCGACCCAGACCGCGCCATGCTCAGCGACCAATGACCTGCCTGGACCAGCTACAGCTAAGGTGCGTGAATTAGGAGAGCCCCGACGACCCGACGATAGCGTGCAACTCCGTGGAGCTATGATCAACGATCTAAAGAGACGACCAGACAACTCGACAAGGACGTGAAGCAAGGAACGTGGGCTAAGAGACGCATCTCAGAACGTTCGCCTGACCCCGTAGTACGTGTATGGCTATAGAGAGTAGAAAAATTTGAATCTTATGTCTTGATCCTGGCTATAGATTCCGTTGCCTTAGGATTTATATTTAATAGATTTGGATGTGCATATCGTCGACATTCTTTATAGAACCCAACAGTTTATCACATAATTTGTTTATCACTTTATCAATTATCTTCGCATGTTTGTCCCATATTTTATTGCATGATTCTCTTCGGACTTTTTGATGTAAAACAATTAATTTATTATTTAACGGTATGTAAATCTTATTCTGCTTTCGGTTATTTCCTCAAAAATCCCTAACCCACCTTTCCATTTCCTCCTCAGTTCCCAGCACTTTATTTCTTCCTCCTAACTCCCTATTACTAATTTATCTTTCCTCCCAACTCCCCATATAAATACTATTTGTATTATTATTGATTTATTTTTACTGATTAATTCATTTGAACAATTTCTCACTCTCTCTCTCTTCATTATCTCTGTCTCTCGCCTATTCCCGTCTCTCTCTCTCTCTGAAAAATTGCCGTGAAATCGCCGTGAAATTTCTCACTCTCTTGTGCATCGCCTATCATCTCTCATTCTCTGTCTTGGTGCGTCGCTCGTCGGTGAAGAAGATTCCCCCTCCCGTCACCATATCTCCGGGAAGCCCTCCGTCTCCAACCAAAATGCCGCGATCGAAAAAGCCGACCGTCTCCGGGAAGCCCTTGGTATCGGAAAAACCATCTTCCTCTTCCAAAGCTTCCAAAGCCGTAAGCAATGTTGATTTTTGGGGATTTTATTGAACTCGAAAATTTGGGGATTTTTACAAAATTTTGATTTTTTTTTCTCGAATTGGATGTTTTCAAAAAAATGGGATTTTTTTATGGTAATTCACTTCGAATTTGGGATTTTTGTGATAAATTATGGCTCTTTGCATGTAGGGTTTATAATTTTTTATTTTGAATTAGGGTTCATAATATTTTTTTATTTTTTTTATTAGGGCTTCCAATTTGGGATTTTATTGATAAATAAGGGCTCTTTGCATCTAGGGTTCATAAATTAGAGCTCGAATTTGGGATTTTATTGATAAACTAGGGCTTCGAATTTGGGATTTTATTGATAAATTCAGAAATTAAATGTTGCTGCTGTTGTTATTTGTGAAATTAGGGTTGAGGTGTTGTGAATTTCAGTTTAAATTGGTGTTTTAAATGTTGTTGCTGTTGGGATTTTGTTGTTGCTGTTGGGATTTTATTGGTGTTTTTCATTTGTTATCAACTTTCTCATAACAAATTGATCCAGTGATGCTGTTTTCCATTTTGTTTCTGCTGTTTTTCATTTTGTTCTGTATTCTATCATATTGCTGTTGTTTTCTATTTTGTTCTGTAGATGCATTATTTGTGTTTTATATTTTGTGATAGGGCACTGATTTTAGAAGTCGATGTGCCCCATCTTACTTTAAGGATGTGATGGACCGAATTCTTGTTGTGTTGTCTGATCAACACAAGCAGGCTCTTCAACAGAGCCCTTTCTATTTTTTTGTTAACATGCCGGACATAGCCATTTCACATGGCAGAACTGAGGCTCTAATAAGCACATACACGGCAGAAATGAATGCCTTTGTTGTAGGTAATGTTTGTGTTTAAAATTCAATCCGACTGAGTTTTGTTTGACAATGGGGCTGCGGCAGTGTGGTCTAAGTGTAGACTTAGATTTGAATTTGGAGTCCAAAGCCCTATTCGATGGTTGGGGTCGGGTTGATAATAAGCTTTTGAAAAGAAAGCACGTTGTAGAATATTTAGAAAAATTTGCTGTGGATGAAGGTCGCGTAGACGACTTCATCAGGATGTTCACTCTTTTTGTGTTTAGGTGTATATTGTTTCCTTGTTCTAGTTATTCCATTCCTAGGTTTGTTTACCCTTACCTATAGAATGTGAGTCGAATTTGTGAGTATGCATGGGGCGATGCTACTCATAAATTCTTGGTTACCGAACTGGTTCGCCATAGTGAATCGAGAGAGAGATCATACTTTGATGGATGTGCAGTTGGATTGATGGTATGTATATATATGTGTGTTTCAATGTCTTAATACAATAATATTTTAATTGTAAGATTGTGTAATTTTGAAATAATGTTTATGTGTAGGCTTGGTTGTACGAGCGTGTGCCTTCTCTGGGCAAACGGTCCACGCTCGAGGCGATTCCTCGTCTGTTTCGATGGACGGGGAGCAATTTGCCGTCTACAATGGAAGGGTGTTAAAAAATCCTTCACAAAATAATGAGGCATAAGGTATAGTTTTATAGTATTATATTTTTCCTTCTTCTTCTTTTTATATTTTTGGTTAATCGATATTGTTCTTAAATCATTATGATTTGCTTTGCAGGTGTATTCGGTATCGCCTTTGTCTGCCGAGCGTGCTTTTGTGGAGACCCAAGTTTTCTTTAATTTTTGTCGACAATTTATGTTTCAACATTAAAAATTTTTTAATTAAACATGTATCTTTATTTTATGTTCTCTTTAATTTTTGTTTTTTCTTTCATGTACAGGGAACGGTCGAGACCCGTTTACTTGCATTTGTTTGTGAGGAGAATGAGCAACTTAAAAAAAAAAGTGAACTGTTGGAGAGCGAGTGGACACAAAAGAAGCAGGAAGAAGAAGAAAAAGAAAAAGAGAAAGATGAGGGGGTGGAAAAAGAGAAAGATGAGGAGGAAGAAAAAGAAAATGAGGGTGCTGATGGCGGTTTTGGCCCGATTGACTTTGAGGAAGAAGAGAAGGAGAAAGAGGAGGAAGAGGAAAAAGAAAATGAGGAAATAGAGGAAAAAGAGGAGGAGGAAGAGGAAAAACAAAATGAGAAAAAAGAGGAGGAGGAGGAGGAAAAAGAGAACGAGGAAAAATGGGATGATGAAAAAAAGGAGGAAGCATGGGCTGTGGTGGTGTATGGAAATAAGACAAAAGAAAAAAAAAATTGCAGTTGACTTCCGGGACTCATGATGTGGTAATTAAACTATTAATTTTATTTCTGTAATTTATGTTATTGTTCGTGTTGTTTTCATATAAATAACTAATTGTTTTGTTATGTAGGAGAGTGCCGAGAATCATTCTCATAAGTCTTCTTTGATGAGGTTTATAGGGAGAGATGACTTATGTGGCCATGATGACATTCAGGAAGAGGATCGTGGAGTCATCCGGTCATTCCTGACGACCGATCACATTAAGTAATAGAAATTATTTCAGTTTCGTAATTGTTTCATTTATGTTATATTATACTAATCATAATTGCAAATTTTCATAGCGAAATTGTGTGGAGCAATGAAAGAGTGATAATCCGAGAAAAATTGATGATCGATCTTTTGTTCGGAAACGAGTTGAATTCTCAACTTGTTGATTGCTTCATGGAGATCCTGCGTGCTCGCCATCCTCGTATTCGCTTTGTGCCGACTTATTTTCAGGTACTATCTTTTACTATACTTTATTAATTTTACTGAAATTGCTAAGAAAAATATTTAATTTGTAGGAAGATTTGTTGAATGCGGTGGATAAAATGAAAACAAGAACCGCTTGGAGAACTGAAGATTACGCTCTGTGTGCTTCTAAGCTGACTAAAAGTAGTGTTGCCATGCTCGATGAGATGGTCCGTTCCTTGTTTGGTGCGAAGTATGTGTTCTTCCCCGTGCTGCACAATTCTCACTTCTTCTTGGTCGTCTACAAGGCTGACAAGGTTGGAGAAGAAAAATTTGTGTACCATAACTCGATGGATACACCGAGGTACCGAGGAGCCGGGAAATGTGTGGTAAGTGTTATTAACGTTTTAAACTTTGTTTTGTAGTTATTATTTATATTCTTTCGAATTAACTAGTCATGTGTTTTGTTGTATTTTTTTTTGTGGTAGGTCAAGTTCCTCGCAAGATATCTGAGTTTGAAACTTCGACGTGACATAAATCCAAACAGAAGTTGGACATTAGGATACCTGAGGCAACAGAGCGGGATGAAAGACTGTGGAGTTCACATGTGCATGGCAATGGAATGTTACGCCGTCGATACTCGAGAATTTTGGGATGCCCAAAATACTTGTTCAGCCGATGCCTACCGAGCACGGATGGCAACACTCATCCTTAGAAATCCTCCTTGTTGACAGGTTGTTTGGCAGTTGGTTGCCATTTGTTTAAATTGGATGTTTTGGAGTGTAGTATGATGGTTTGACTTTGATTGATGGCTGATTGTGGACAAAGTGGATGATGGTGTGATGATGTTTTGATGTTTTGGATGATAGTTTGTGGGTTGTGAACAAGTAGTCTGTTCAGTTTGATTGTTTGATGGATGAATGGAATATTATGGATGATGGTTTGTGGACTAAGTAGTTTGAATGGATGTTTTGGATTTTTTTGATTTGATTCCTAATGATACCTGTTTTCTTAATATTAGTACTTCATTTTTTGTGTAAAAGTACCCATTTTCCATTAGCTAGTACTCATTTAAGGATGTGTTTTTAAACTGTATACCAGTTTTTATTCTTAGTAGTACCTATTTTCTTCACAATCGTACCAATTTTATATTGTTATAGAACCGGATATTAGCTCATCGGTACCACTTGTAACGAACACATAAAACACTGAATTCGTTTACTTAAGATTCTAAATGTCTTTGATTGCGTTTAATCGCAAATTGGTCATGAACTTGATACAATAATGAGAAAACACTACTACTAGACTTCATTTCATTGAATGACACACTTAATCTCATAGATATCATCATACATGACTACTCCAAATTCTACCTATGTGTTTACAATTCTATGTTTTTTCATCCAAATCACGTGTGAACGATTTACGTGTCATGGTAGACATGAAGGACTAGAGAAATCGTGATTCTGAAAATAGTACCGGTTTGTCGAAATATAGTACCGAATATTATACTACGTGGTACCTGATTTTGATCGATTAGTACCAACTTTTGTCAATAAAAATTGATTATATCAATTCTGCCCAACATTTACATAAAGTAGTACCAGTCATAGTGAAAGAGAGTACCTCAGTATGGCAATATAGTACCGGATATCCTCTCCCTAGTACCACTTATATTGAACACATACGAAGACCGAATTTCGGTCGCAAATGATGTTAGTACGACCCATGATCACTCTGGAATTTGTTTACTTAAGATTCTAAATGTCTTTGATTGCGTTTAATCGCAAATTGGTCATGAACTTGATACAATAATGAGAAAACACTACTACTAGACTTCATTTCATTGAATGACACACTTAATCTCAGAGATATCATCATACATGACTACTCCAAATTCTACATATGTGTTTACAATTCCATGATTTTTCATCGAAATCACGTGTGAACGATCTACGTGTCATGGTAGACATGAAGGACTAGAGAAATCGTGATTCTGAAAATAGTACCGGTTTTTCGAAATATAGTACCGAATATTATACTATGTGGTACCTGATTTTGATTGATTAGTACCAACTTTTGTCAATAAAAATTGATTATCTCAATTCTGCCCAACATTTACAAAAAGTAGTACCAGTCATAGTGAAAGAGAGTACCTCAGTATGGCAATATAGTACCGGATATCCTCTCCCTAGTACCACTTATATTGAACACATACGAAGACCGAATTTCGGTCGCAAATGATGTTAGTACGACCCATGATCACTCTGGAATTCGTTTACTTAAGATTCTAAATGTCTTTGATTGCGTTTAATCGCAAATTGGTCATGAACTTGATACAATAATGAGAAAACACTACTACTAGACTTCATTTCATTGAATGACACACTTAATCTCATAGATATCATCATACATGACTACTCCAAATTCTACCTATGTGTTTTCAATTCCATGTTTTTTCATCCAAATCACGTGTGAACGATCTACGTGTCATGGTAGACATGAAGGATTAGAGAAATCGTGATTCTGAAAATAGTACCGTTTTTTCGAAATATAGTACCGAATATTATACTACGTGGTACTTGATTTTGATCGATTAGTACCAACTTTTGTCAATAAAAATTGATTATCTCAATTCTGCCCAACATTTACAAAAAGTAGTACCAGTCATAGTGAAAGAGAGTACCTCAGTATGGCAATATAGTACCGGATATCCTCTCCCTAGTACCACTTATATTGAACACATACGAAGACCGAATTTCGGTCGCAAATGATGTTAGTACGACCCATGATCACTCTGGAATTCGTTTACTTAAGATTCTAAATGTCTTTGATTGCGTTTAATTGGTCTCCAGTATATTGTACAAAAAAATATTACTCATAAAGTGTCATTTACTACCCACTCTTTGGAATGAAAATGAGTACACACATATATCCACAAAACTAGTACCTATATTGTAAAAGGAGAGTACCTGGTTTGACGTTCTTAAGTACCCATGCAAAATTGTAAATGATGTTTTGTATGTACTGCAGCATTACTCGCAAAATATTCTTGCAGTACATACTCGGAATATGTCAATAATGTATCATCAAAATACATATTCCGACAAAAAAAAAATACAACACTTTCCAACACACTTTCCCAAAACAATAAACACAAATGCCAAACACAAAAGTGATCTACATACGTTCTTTGCACGTACGTCGATTGTGTCCACGACCACCACATCGCTTACACCGCCTCACCGCAACATCAACTTGTGAAGGAAACTTTTTTTCCCTCCTTCGTCCGGGTTGAGATCGTACATTCGGGGCATGAAGGGCATAATCAAGATGTGTCGAGCAAGATGCCACATTATGGTCGTAGTTAGGTATAGGGTTAATAGTACCTTGATAAGCTTGCCTATACATCCCGACACGATAATATGGATCGCAAAAATCGTAGACGGACATTGACCTACTCTCAATACAAGCACATGCATGCTTGCACGGCATCTTACATAGTTGGCATTCTCCACAAGAACAAGTCCGAAGTTGTAAATCTATGTCACAACTTTTGTCGCCATCAACAACCTCAAACCTCCATTCACTTTATTGACTGATTTTGACATTGCGGGAAGCACTGTAAGAAGCTGCAATTTTTTTCTCAAGCTTAGGACACAACTGACCAGTGAACCGCGACACTCCTTCACGCCGATCATGCATCATGGTCATAATTTGTTTTCTTATGTGATCCACTATGGCTACAATAGGCATAAATCGTGTCGACTTTACCCAGTTATTCCAACATTATGCTTGATTATTATTCATGATCCCCCAACGGTCTCCAACAAATAAAGAATTCGCCCAACACTGTGGGTTAGAATTCGGAAGGAACTCCATTGCTTCAGGCATCTTAGTCAAAATATTATTTATATGGATATCAAAATCTTGCCTTTTAGGAGCATACGCAACTTTCATAAAAACCGAAGACCAATGTTTTTTTATTAAAATGTGGGTATTTCCTCAACACCTACAAAACATAAATAAATAAATAAATAATTATTTACAGAAAAATGTGAATTATTCACATTTTTAAACAGAATTTAAACAGAATAATATTCACAGAATATAACAGAATTTAAACAGAATAATATTCACAGTCGACTAAGTGTCTCAAACAATAAGCATGATGGCTGCCAGGAAAAACCATAGGGATGCCTTTAAGTAGCCCACTGTGTCGGTCCGAATAAAAAGTGAAGCTTCTAGGAACAGGTAAGCGGGAGGAAAGAAAACTACTATTCAGCTTCAAGCAAAACCACTCCCAATTTTCATCCGTCTCGACATCAACCACGACATATGCTATAGTGAACAAGTCGTCATTGGCATCCTTACTCACAGCACTAAGCAAAATGCCTTTGTATTTATGTTTTATGTGGGTGCCATCCAAAAATATCAACAGTCGACAACCGGTTAAAAAACCGACAAGGCAAGGATTAAAGCAGATGAACAATCGGCGGAACTTATTCTCGACGGGGTCAATCTCACAATCGGCAATGCTTCCAGGGTTTGTCTCACGCACTGCACTACAATACCATCTCAATTTGTCGTAAGATCCCCTGTCTGCTCCATGAATATCTTGCATTGCAAGTTCCTTCCCTAACCATGCCTTTTTGTAAGGCAACTCCAAGCCATAATCCCTATGAATATCTTTCAATATCGTGCAAGGCTTCTAGTTCGGTTCATCTCTCAGTCTGTCTTTGATTGTAGTTGACACCCAAATGGAGTTCGCTTTCGGATGCCCCCTTGTCCGAAGATTGGACACACCACAAGTATGGACGAGGTTGCATTTCCGGATGGCAAACTGCTGATCGCCTTTGTATAACGATGCATATACTCTCCATTCACAATCCGCATCGCTACAATAAACGATGACCTTCTGCTTGTCATTTTTCCGATACTTAAAGGACCGCTTGTTTGCAATTGCGTAGTTTTTTACACTCTTTCGAAATTCGTCGGCCCCAGCGAATATTTGCCCCTCTCCTTTGAGGCAACATCTCCAAGAATCGATTGATTTATCTTGCAACAACTCATGTTCTCCCTCCGACAAATCATCAGACTGTACGTTTTCCCTGCGTTCATGACAAAATAATACAAACATTTATAAATAATGGAACTAGTTGAAAAATTAATGAACTAGGATATGATACGACTACACCATATTTCAATAATAAATTCATTAATATTATGAAAATAACATTACCTGTTCATGTTCATCGGGAAGGATTGAACTCCATCATCCCGTCTTTCATTTCTTTCCATGGCAATAATCTCTACGATATTTAGTTTCCAACAAAAGTGTAACCGAATCATGTTCTTCACATCCTCATCATCCAACAAAGTAACTCTCTTTTTTTCCTTTGGCGCAATATAATATAGCACGACGGATTCGAAATTAACGTTCGGCCACCTCTTTGATATGAGAGTGTACACTTCACTAAGCGTTGATCCAATGTGCATAGAGAACATAAACAATTTATTCTTGTACGTACAACTCCCTAGTATATCACTTTGTGCCCCTTCCATCTATCTAACAATATTTGGATAAATAAAAATAATTCACATTTCTCAGGAAAATATGGTACAAAAAAGAATTAAAGTGGTACTATATGCATGCAAACAAAGGTACAATAATCAACAATAAGGGTACAGTGTCATTCCCATTGTTTTTGGGTGAATAACACATTACATAACTTAATAATAGCATCAATTTCGTATACATAAACAAGAAATAAGAGATTTTGATTGATTTAGGATTAATATGAACAATAATTTTCAAAATTCAATCCCTAACAAATTAACCAAATATATACGAGTTAAACATGATTTTTGGACTCCAATGTGCATAGAGAACATAAACAATTCATTACTGTACGTACAACTCCCTAGTATATCACTTTGTGCCCCTTCCATCTATCTAACAATATTTGGATAAATAAAAATAATTCACATCTCCCAGGAAAATATGGTACAAAAAAATATTAAAAGTGGTACTATATACATGCAAACAGAGGTACAATAATCAAGAATCATGGTACAGTGACATTCCCACCTTATTTTCTTATTTTTGGGTGAATAACACATTACAAAACTTAACAATAGCATCAATTTCGTATACATAAACAAGAAATAAGAGATTTTGATCAATTTAATTGATTTAGGGTTAATATGCACAATAATTTTCAAAATTCATCCCAAACAAATTAACCAAATATATACGAATTAAACATGATTTGTGGACTCCAAAATGCTCATATAATACATATATTACTTGCTACTTCATATTTTGGCCGGAAAAAGCACGAATGTTGCCGGAAAAAATTAATTCTTGGCCGCACAAATTTGACGTCGGAATCACTTCTTTGGCCGGATTTGTTGTTGCCGGAGTTCTTCTCGACGGATTTTTTCGCCGGAGAGACCGACCTGCAAAAACAAAAAATAAAAAAATGCAAGCAGTCGCCGGAAATGGAGGAAGACGGGAGAGTGACGGGAGGGAGGGAGAAAGGGTGTAGAAGAAGATTGATAAAAAAAATAATAACATAGTATCATGTGTTGTGGTTGGTGGAAGATAAAACAAATAAAATAATATGTTAGTGGATGATGTAATAAAACATTTTAGTTTTGATTTAATTTTAACATTAAGAAATTGAAGGTAGAAAATTAAGGAATTAGAGAGTTGAAAGGAATAAAAAAAAGTGTAGGGACTGAGGAGGAATATGAAAAGGCACTTAGGAATTTAATAGGAAGTTGCCCTTCTACTTTTGGAATGAGAAAAAGACAATTATTTCCTCTTTAATTAGTGTGCCCGACCATGGGGACCAAGGCTGATTTCATTTTCATCCATGTGACTATGGGGACCAAGCTGATTTTTTGTTTTCATCATTGACATGCAGAGACAAGACTCGTCATTGTCACAATTTTAATTAAAAAAAAAAAGTGAATTAAAAATCAGAACCAAAAAATAAATAAAAGTAAAAACAGTAGCAAAAAAGTGGAGTAGTGGACAGAAATAGTCAATAGAGTCTGCATTTCAAATGACAATTTGAGCCAATCAATTGAAACGAGTGTTAATTTCCATACAATCAGGCCATAGTTGAGATTAGACGATGCCACTCGACAATTTGTAGCCGCTCATAGTGCAAATTAAAAGACCCCTCTTCCCACCCCCAACTTAGGTTCTTCTTCTCAAGTAAACTTATTTAAAAAAAAGACGTAAAGAACCTCAATCCAAGGTATACTCCTCGCTGTTCTCTAGTTTTGTGAAAAAAAAAAAAAACATTCATTAACTTCAAACTTCGAAACATAACATACATGTATTCCGCATGCTTTTTCCTGCTATATAAATGCTGCGACTCTGTAAATTTGTATAACGCCATTTCTTCTCTACAGTTAACATTAATTCATCTTCATCTCTTTGTTTTGTGGCATAAAGAAAGAGCAAGAAGCGGGTGAACAATATGGATTGCCCAGAAATTTCATGGCTCTCTGAAATGGTAATTTCCTCATATACAAAAGCTTGGCGAATATATATATTGCCCGTAAANAAAAAAAAAAAAAAAAGAGATATTTATTTGTGATGTTGTGCAGGGGATAGACAATTCTTTGTGGAGAGAGCAAAGCGATTTTATGTTGGACAATCCCTTAGACGAGGAGATAGCAGCTGTTCTTGGGCATGACCTGGACATGATGTCATCCACTTCCTCCACACTCATCAACACACTCCCTAGCACAAACTCCATATCCTCCCTCTACACAGACAATTTTCAATACTCTCCTCCTCAGCCTCCTCCTCCTTTTCGTCATAATAATAATAATAATAATAATAATAATAATAATAATAATAATAATACTGGTGAGCAACAACGGCCAGCGAAGCTCCAAAAGGGTAACAAATTGTCATCAGTTGACCGTGCAGCGGCGGCTCCAATAATTCTCAACTTTGACAAGAATTCGTGTCCCACAAAGACACAGACGCAGACTCAGACTCAGGCATGTGAGGAAGAGGAAGTGGAAGAGGCTACGGTTGTAACAACCAGGAAAAAAACAGGTGGAAGGGTGAGGCCGCCTTCGCAGACATATGATCACATTATTGCCGAGAGGAAGAGGCGCGAACAGCTCAGTCAGCGCTTTGTGGCTCTCTCCACCATAGTGCCCGGCCTCAAGAAGGTAATTTAGGGAGTGTATTCAATTAGAATTTTAAGTGACATTTTGAGAATTTTTAAGATTTGAATATTTTGGAGGAATTATGTGAAAGTTTAAGTCTGGAGGCGGGATTTGAAGTGAGATTTCTTACAAGATTTTTTTGTTTAGAAATCTCATCAAATTTTAAAAAGTTTTAACAAATCATAGTCTCAAATAAATTAAATACCTCATGGTAAGACTTTTTAAAATCTCAATTGAATATTCCCAAGATTTTTAAAAGTCAACAAAAATAAATTGAATATATTAAGATTTCTAAAGTATTAAAAAGTCCTTATAAATCCTAATTAATTTAAGTGTGGGAATATATATTTATGGGAATGACTACAGTCTCATGATTCGGTTCTCTTAATATAATCATTAGATTTTTTTAGTTTGACATGAATGCTAAGAGTATGATTCCCTTCTCTTAATATAATCATTGAATTTTTTCGTTTGATACGAATGTTGATTGTGACAATGTTTTGTTAATTAACTAATCAGTTTATAATTATGATTAATGATGTATGCAGATGGACAAAACATCAGTTTTGGGGGACGCCATAAACTACTTAAAACACCTCCAAGAAAGGGTGAAGACATTGGAAGAGCAAGCGAGCAGGCAAACAATGGAGTCCGTTGTGCTCGTCAGGAAATCGCAGATAGCAGACGAGGGCTCGTCTGATGACACTTCGGCCGAGCTCCCGCTGCCCGAAATCGAGGCCAGAGCCTCCAATAATCACCTACTCATCAGGGTCCACTGCCAAAAACACAAGGGCATTTTGGTAAATCTGCTCACAAATATCGAGATGCTCAACATGGTTGTCATCAACACCAATGTCACGCCCTTTGGAAATTTCGCCCTTGACATTACAATTGTTGCTGAGGTATTCTTTTATATACAGATTCATTATAAATAGTCAAACCCTTGTATTTATGGAACAACAATTCTCAATTTAATTATATATTACCTCATATTTTTTCTAAATGTCATTTTAGCTTTATCAAACAGTAATCATATATATAAATGAAGTTTGAAATTTTTTGTACATATCTTTCCATTATTATCCTCATCTAGTTAATAAATATACACGTCTTTTCATATTCACTCTTCATCTCTATCTTCATTAAAGAGGGTTATTACAGGAAAAAAAATCTTAATTACTGTGCAATTTTTCAAAACGACATTTATTATGAATAAGAGGGAGTATTAATTTTGTGATCTTTTTTATTTATTGCGTGTAGATGGAGAAAGAGTTCAACTTGTCAATGAAACAAGTAGTGAAGAGGCTTCGTGCAGCTCTCAAGCAGCTTAATCCATAATTTATACAAAGAAAATGTTGAAGGGGTGTGTGTGCCGAATAAGAGGATCAAAAGCGCTAACCATATATATATATATACACATGCATAAATGTCATCTATTTTACGTTGAGTTGGCAAAGAAACAACAAAGTGACATTTGGGTTATGTAATAATTTATTAGTTGTTATACTTAGTTGGATGATATGAAATGGGAGGCATAATATGTTAATCATTATGGGTGTATGCAAGTAATAATAATGTCATGGAGTTTTCATTGTGAATATTGGTCTTTCGGCCGGTTGATTCTTTTAGATAAGCTTAATCGTTCCCAATTCTTACTTCATTGAATACATATTGGCAAAAGTTTATGTTTAATTCAGTACAAATTTCTCTTTTATATTTGTGTACATCAAACTTTAACAATTAATTTTCCAAAAACATAGAAGAATATCTATATTGATGGACGGGATAAAAGCCCGATTATTTATATTTACCACGAGCTAGAGGCGGATTGGATGCAGGCTAAAAACTGAGTTTGTGCACGGGCAATATATATTGCAAGTTATTCCTGATAATTTATGGCTTGTGGCATTTAAGGCTAACTTTTCATTTAGCAAATTAAAACAAATTGGGCATTAAGTGCATGATATTGTAAGTTATTGTCCTAATTCGCCTTTTTTTACTGGCAAATTAGAACACTAACTTGAAAATTCGAGTATTTAATGCCAAATTTTCAAGTTATTGTAATAATTTGTCAAACATAAGAGACATGTCCATAATTTCCACAAGCTACAAATTATAGGACATAAATTGAATTTTGCCTTTGCGCGCACAACTTCAAATAAAATAAGTGATTAAATAGAAATGGAGACATAATGTTTAAATAAATAGGAGTGTACACATATCATAATAATATCATTGATTCATGATTTAAGGTGGAGTTGCTTCTGAATATCAAATGTTATAAAAGTACTCGCTCGGTTAACGCCAATCAGTGGACTGAGGCCTAGCGTGTAGGGCGCTAGATTAGGGTCTGGACAACTAAAAATAATTTTAAATTTGTATTTATCATCCTGCATAATTTATAATTTATAAGATATATTAAAAAAAATATATCAACTAGTATGATCAAATAAAATATTATGCAAAATCTAATGCATTCGTAATTATTTTATTAAGTAAAGTTTAATTATTAATATTTTTTATTATATTATTCATTAAAATTCATGCATAAAAAAATTGTTTTTATTTAAAAAATAATTTAAAAAAATCAAAAAACAATATCCAGGCACCACGAAGACCGCCTAGGTACATGCCATTGCCTAGGCCTCATAGGCAGTCTAGGTGTGAGTAACTTCAAAACAACCTAAACCCTTAGGTGTCGTCTAATCATTCGAGCGCCTATAACGACCGTGAAGGCAAAAATCGTTGCGCCTAAGTGAGGGAATTGGACGATGTTTAGTACAAAGTTGAATATATAATGACCTTTTTAATAGATTTGCTTTTGGACGAACTTAATCGTTAGAAAAATGAACAATTTATTTTAAAAATATACATATTTTTATATAAAAAGAAATTATTCTTACAAAAATATAAAGCATTTCATCTGGAAGTGCTTCATTGACACCCTACCAGTCAGCCAACAACTGCTGTTGAGACTTAAAGACATTCACCCCATCTGCAAATCTTGTGGAGTTGATCTAGAAACTCTTGAGCATCTCTTTTCCTTTGCAGCAAGGCCAAAATTGTCTGGAAGATGGCTGCAGTTTCTTGGGTTGAATTTGGCAGTGATTCATTCAATTTCAGGCATTGGTGGACAGAGGTTTGTAGCTCCAGACACACACCATGTTCCAATCAAAGACTTACCTCATAGTGTATATGCTCTAGTGGCTCTGAAAAGCCAGAAAATTGTGGGTTTTCCAAAATTTCTGGCTTTCTGAATACTCCATTGTCCAGTCTGCGACTTTCTCTTGGCTCGAGTTCAATTCTTGTTAGTTGTTGTTTTAGTTAGTTTAGTTTGCACCTCTGTTGTTCTTTTGGCTATCTGTCTTTGTAGTGATAGAGTTCCTAGGTTCACCTGTTCAGTGGCAGCTCTATCTTTTGCTTTGTACTATTCTCATGTAGTACGGCTACACAAGTGATAGGGCCGGGTCCTTAAGCCTCTGTCTTTGCCGGTTTCCTTAATCTTGTGTAGTTTTGAGTTTTTCATTTCTTAGATCACTATTGTTAGTGAGTCTGCCATTCTGTTGCGTAGCTGCTCTGATTCTATTGTGTACAGACCTTTTTCTCGTGATATAATAATATCTATCGTTTGGAAAAAAAAAATAATATTGGAAATATAAAATCTTATAACGGGTGAACTCATTTAATAAGTAAGTTGCTTTGTGATATTTCCAAATTAAATTTACAGTCATTGTTGACCTCTACTAGAAAGCGGTGAAAAAAATTTATAGTGGAATAGTTTTAGTCTAGCTACAAAAGTTATAAAATCCAACGCATGGATATATTAACGAAATTGGCTATCGATGGGTACGATGGGCCACAAGTGAGGTCAATTATGCCGCTTAATAACGACATGGATACCGCATTCGTGTTCAGTAAAGCTGCAGAGATAGGAACAAGTCTTTCAAGCATTCTCTCACTGTTTTTGTTCTGTAGCTTTAGTGCATTGTTTTACATTACTACGTATAAATATATACATGTAAATATATACTAGGTACCACAATCACGTGTTTTTACCCTTTCTGCACTACCACTATTGCAGGAAAATTGTATGATCGACTGTGTCATATGCATTCAACTAGTTTTACCAAACATAGCAAACATATTTTATATGGTTTTCTTTTTAAAAGATTATCAATTTTTATTTTTTCACATATTTACTATACATTCAATTTATTTAAATTAGAAATTATTTTATACAAAAGTGTAAAAAGAGTATAATTGTAATTGAATTAATAGTAAAAAGAGTAATACAATTACTATTTCAATATAATTATGTAAGTTTATGCAAAAAATGATATACTTCTCATATATATATATATACACACCAAAAATTAGACAATGGTCCCCCTAAACTACACATAGGTCTGCCCCCGAAGCATAATAATGGGGCCAACTCAAAAATCTCGGGTGAAAAAAGCTGAAGACCCGCAAAACTATTTTTCACCATGCGACCTAGTCAGGCCAGATCGCATACGAGAGTTACTCGTTCAGGCCGGAATAGCTTCATAAACTAAAAAACCTTATACGGGAGTTACTCGGTCAGGCCAAAATGCCTTCATAAACTAAAAAACCGTGTACGAGAGTTACTCGGTCAGGCCGGCGGGAATACCTTCATAAACTATAAAATAGTGCACGAGAGTTGCTCGGTCTGGCCGAAATATCGTTATAAACTACGGGCCAAAATGCCGTTATAAACTTGTTGCCATCCAAGTTGGTAAGCATGCGTCAAGGACATAAAACCACGCAGTCAAACGATCTGCAACCATGTAATCCTGGAAAGCAGGGCTACCAGGCCGGTCCCGTCGTATGTAACGCCCAACTGAGCTTCATTTTCCAAAGATAGACGACCCGAACTCGAAGACTGACAGACAAGAGGGACAGTTAGTGGGAGCAGAGTCTGAGTTCTCAATCAAGAGCAAGGCCCGAGCCTGCGGCAAAAGGAGCAGAAATTCAAGTTGAAGTTATTACGAAAGACCGATCTCGAAGCTCTCAGAGGATGGACTCCGCGACACACTCTCTAACGCCCCACTTTATTTTAAAGATTTACCATATTTATTTAATAAAAATCACTATAAATTTTTCGCAAATCTCAATTTAATAAAAACTTAGTGGGCGCTACTTATCTCAAAACGAACATCAATACTCAATCAATAAACCTCAATACTTTCTGCAATCCAATAATCATGATAGCTAGGGAATACATTCTCTATCAATAATCCAGTACTCATTATTCAAACAACATAAATAACAATAAACAATTCAGATAGGCGGAAGCAATATCAAGAATATGACCACCACTCGCATCCCTCCGCCGTGCCCGCAATACTAACCTGCATCCATGAAGAGCAGGTGGAGATGAGCACAATTGGAACCCGTAGTGCTCACCACTATGCCATAATCAACAATCATAATATAGAACTGATAATATCACAGCATGGTCACAAATCAATAATATATTCCATCTCCCATCAATAATATCTACTCATGTGCACATCTCTATAAAGCTACTGAGTGTCTTCGTATCGAACGCCTCCGTACAGGCCTTACATCGGCGCCCACTCAGTAGGAGTATCTGTCGATTGCCTCCATACAGGTCTTACAACGACATACATATCGAGAGCTTTCGGCCACTGTCCCGGTCTTACATATGATATGGCCTCCGTACAAGACTTAAGGAGACTGCCTATCATCAGGCACCGTTGAAGGGCATAAAGCTCACATCGACGGGGACTACCGTACCGACGGCCCTATTAGCTCACATCGATAGGCTACCAGGTTCACATAAATATACAATAATCACACCAATCTCAATATATATAAACACTTATGACATAGCAATTTTAAATAAAACCCACCTGGTTGCGAAAAGGAGATAATCACAGAAGCACGAATAGGCTGCGAGCTCGGCTCGTCAAACACCTACATTAAGTCCAGATGCCATAATCAACATCTATTTTGACTTAAACGGAAAATCACAATCATACTTAGTCGAACTTGATTCAACTAAGTTGTTCGTGAAGTCCTGTGGACGTTGGAACACTTAGACTTGATCCCTAGACTCAACCAATTACACATGAGAGTTCACATAATCCAAGGCACAGATTGACTAAGTCAAACTCATAACAACACGAAAAACAAGTCGATTACCGATTTTAATTCCAAAAGCCATATATCTAAAATACTAGATTTAAACCACAAAATAAGTTGGTCTAGTTATGATTCGAATTTAACCCTGAAAGTTTAATCAAAAGTTCACCTTCCAGATTTAAGAAAAACCACAAATTTTCAGCTTCAAATCCCAAGTACACTATTTTATAAAATTCACACAAGATATCAGCAAAACCGAGTCATGAATTTATAATTAAACCTAATGAAGGAATCAGGACTTGAAAATTTAACACCTCGACATAAACCATGATAGAATCAACATGTAAAAATATCAGCCCTTAACATTAACTGCTGCTATTTTTAAAAATTCATACGAAATTCAGCAGTTTATCGAATTTAAATCAAAACTGAATCAAAATGGACTCCACAAATTCCCATATTTTTACACCATGATTTTACACATAAAATAGACGTCTCAGCAGAATTTCAGTATTTTTCATTTAACAACCGATTTATAAAAAATTCAAACATACTGCGAGTGTTCACACTAGGGGCGGTACCGTAATTAACCAACTCTTTAAGTGTGAACGCAACAAACCAAGTAATTACGGTTGTTTATATACTGCGAGTGTTCACACTAGGGGCGGTACCGTAATTACTTGGTTTGTTGCGTTCACACTTGAAGAGTTGGTTAATTACGGTACCGCCCCTAGTGTGAACACTCGCAGTATATAAGCAAGCAGGACAGCGGTACCGTAATTACTTGGTTTGTTGCGTTCACACTTGAAGAGTTGGTTAATTACGGTACCGCCCCTAGTGTGAACACTCGCAGTATATAAGCAACCTCGTCCTGCTTGAATTGAAGCAGGACAGCGGTACCGTAATTAACCAACTTTTTAAGTGTGAACGCAACAAATCAAGTAATTACGGTACCGCCCCTAGTGTGAACACTCGCAGTATATAATTCAACCTCGTCCATTTGAATTACAAACCAATTTATTAAGCATTAAACAATATTCTGATTAGAATTAATTTTAATTATTAAAAATAGCTACAGACCTCTAAAATTTACATAAATTTTACACAAAGCTTACAATGAACAGTTAACATATCCCTCAAAATTTCAAGTCATTCAGAGTAGTGTGAGATTTTTAAAAATTCAAACACCAAAACAGCGACATATAAGTTCGACAATTCAACAATTAATTCATAACAAGAAATTTCTCGTCCGAGGCCTTCTTGTAAGACCAAGGACTCGACAATGTTCCATTATCCACTGACTTACACGAGTTTCGAGGTCTCGCTCGATTCTTTTAAAAATCGAAGAGATCCCGAACACGTAGACAACACATGAAATCATAACCTCACGAAATATCGCAACGAACACCTTATCGCACATACATTAAATTGCAACGAGCACTTCACGCACATAACACAATCAAACATATACGATTAAAACGAGACGGGTCGAGCCTTGTACCGTTCTCGGGAATCGAACGAAAACGAACGAACGTAAGGTTGACGGGCTCGATCGAACGGCACGCTTCGTCTCGCCAGAAAAGAGGCTACTCGCCACTGAGGAGTGGACGGGCTTGCGGCGACCGCGCGAGGATCACGGCGAGAGGGCAGTGACGGAGTTCGGAGTTGGAGGGTTCGCCGGAAGTCGGGCGATCGCGGGGAACGCTGCTCGTGATTGACGGCCGCTGAAGTTCGTCGGACGGGACTGACACGGCATTCACGTCGTCGCTGCTGGGTCCGCTCGTCAATGGGGGGTCGCTGCTGATGGTGCTCGCCGGTGAAGGTCATCGGAATTTGGCCTGGTCACAGCGAAGGTTGCTGCGAACGGGAATCACCGAAAAAACTTGCAGAGGACAGGTGAATGGCGATGGTGATGGAAGTTCACAGCGAAGAAGATGATTGTAAAGGAAAAATATTTTTCTCTGCTCGAGAACTTCAAGGAAGAAGGCGACCGATGATGTAAGGGAAGAGAGGGATGATCAGTTGAGAGGCGACGAGTCTTGGTTCTCTCTGATTGTGGTCGCTATCGATGGTATCAGATAAGAGAATAATGTGGCTGCGAGAATTGGTTAAAAAAAATCTGATGGTGTGCGTATGAGAAAAGCGCAAATACATATATATATATATATATATATATATATATATATAT